>JAODAL010001257.1:62500-241098 GCA_025379985.1 Phyllomedusa bahiana | reverse complement strand
TTTTGGGGGAAATTTTGCCTTTTGTTGGTGGACACAGATGGTTCTGCCACATCAGGGCCTTTGTGCACCAATCCCCAGATGCTGAGCGGGCATTTCTTTGCCAAAAAACCGTACTGCCTGGCCAGCCAGTGTCATCTAAAATTTAAAAGCGGTTGTCTGCCTGTGTGGAAAGGTCCTTTGCCACCAACACTGGATAGAAAGAAAGCCAAGGGCGCTATATCTCTGTGAAGCTCCTGGGTGGCGGGTGGTTGTCTCTGGTGGTGACGGTGGTTTCGGCTCGGCGACCTCTTCAAAAATGCAGGAATGGTGCGGGGTTCTTTCCCCCAAGGTCCTCTGGTGGCATAGTGTAAAAGAGAAACCGGCCCGTTTTAAAATTTAATCTGTCTTGGGGGGCCGCCCCAACACAGTAGGAGCTGGGGGACAGCTCTGCACGAGACCGAGCGCTGGGGCTGGGTGACAAGAACCTTGGGCCAGGCAAGGTGGTGAGCGAAAATTTGGTCGAAATTGCTGGCCCCCCTTAAGTCGGTAGGTAAAGCACATCCCTTGCCTGGAACTCATGAACCCTTTGTCGTAAAAAATTTTTAAAAGAGTACCCTGGTCGGATGCCTGTGAGGAAGGCTCGGGTTGGCTCACACTTCCCGCCGTTCGCCCCCAGCTCCGTCCCGCTGGCTGCGTTCCCGCGTAGCTCGGCCCCCCCGTCACCGTTCATTGTTGCCCTGGAACCCCGGGGAATTCAATCCCCCCTTGCTCCAGCGATTGTGGCAGCAGGCAATCCCATTAACAGTCGAAGTGCACAGGCCCTGACAAGCAGCGGTGCGGCCCCCGGGGTGTTGAGCCCCCGAGAGTGGGGGAAAGGTAAAAGAGCTCTGACCACCCTTTGCCAGTTTTGAAGAAGCCACTAAATGGTCAGTGCGGGAATGCCCCTTGTCCACGAGCGTTGGGTGATCTTAGT
Organism: Phyllomedusa bahiana; assembly: GCA_025379985.1. NCBI lineage: Eukaryota > Metazoa > Chordata > Amphibia > Anura > Hylidae > Phyllomedusa > Phyllomedusa bahiana. Next base: position 240,146 of record JAODAL010001257.1, on the reverse strand, counting down.
TTTGGAACAAACGTTTGGGCACTCTGAAACATCAGGGGCCCCCCAGCGAAAGGAGGAGGAGATGGAACGGGGGACACGGAGCTTTCTCTTGTCAAAAACCCAAGGCCCAAAAGTTTTTCAATTTTATCGGTCTTTTAGGAGTGGTTGGGGTCCCGGGCTAGGCAATGCCACGCCTCAGCTTCCGGGGTGCTCATTGGGCAAGTCAGGGCTGTGTTGAAGCTGTGCCGGAGGAAGCGGAGGAGGAGGAGGAGGTATTCCTGGACATCGACGTTATCGACGTCCCTGCCTTGGAAAGAGGTTGGCGTGAATTTGAGGTGGAGGAGGAAGATGAGGAAGATCAGTTTGCTAGTGCCCCTCGACCCAGAGGCTTGGGAAATCAAGGTACCATCTCTCACATGAGTGCTTGGATGCTCCATTTCCTCCAACATGATCCTTGCATCAAGGCCATCAAAATGAACAACAGTTACTGGGTGGCCACCCTCCTGGATCCCCCGTAAAAAACAAAACTCAGCACTTTCCATCCACCCACCCAAATAGAGAGTAAAATGCAGGAAATGGAGACCTTGCTGATTGATCAACTAAAGTCATCTGTTGCTTCTGCTTCATGTTCTTCAAATGTCACGGTGGAAGAACGTCAGCGACGTGACAGCAGTAGAGTGCCAAGTAGCCGTAGCGGCAGCAGCAGGCAATGTGGCAGAAGCCTAATGGGTGACCTCTGGCAATTTTTATTTACCACCTCACCAATGCATGTAATGCAGGGCACATATACAACACACAGAGACCAGCTTAAGATCATGGTGCACGACTATCTGCGTCTCAACACCGATGTTTTTGGATGTGTTCCGAACCCAATCGACTTCTGGTATCCAAAATGGACGAATGGCCCGAGCTCGCTCGCCACGCCATAGAGGTGTTGTCCTGCCCAGCAGCCAGCGTCATATCTGAGCGAACCTTTAGCACAGCTGGAGGAGTCATTACAAACGTATCTGGCTTTCCACAGGCCTGGATCTCTGATGATGTTGTGGCCCCAATTGCCGAGGTCACCGATTTGTTGCCGGTCTATTTACCATTCCTCATTAAACAGAAATGGTCCTCTTGAAAAATGCTTTTTAAAATGATAATTTTTCACTGCAATTTTTATTCTCAGTTCCCAAAAGATAATTTTGCTGGTTTTGCGGTGTGGAACTGTAAAAGACACCAAGGTTTCATAACAAAACCATATTCCATTTACTCACTTTATCTTTAGAATTTTTCGCATTGCGGTCATGTTGCTATGAGATACAGCTATAATTATGGTCCTTTGGAACAGAAATGTGGCTTCAAAGTGGCATTTCTCCATCACAATTTTTAATAGTGGCTGAGAAGTCCTATTTATAATTTTTTGGGGTCATGTTGCTGTGAGATACAGCTATAAACATGGTCCTTTGGAACGTAAATGTGGCTTCTAAGTTTGATTTCTTCCTCACAATTTTTTATAGTGGCTGAGAAGTCATTTTTAGAATTTTTTGGGGTCATGTTGCTGTGAGATACAGCTATTATCATGGTCCTTTGGAACAGAAACGGGGCTTTTAAGTGGCATTTTTCCCTCACAATTTTTAACAGTGGCTGAGAAGTCATTTTTAGAATTTTTTGGCTTTGAAATGCAGCAATACTACAGGTCCTATTATTAAAAAAATGTGGTTTCTACCAGACATTTGTTCCTCACAATTGTCAAAAGTGGCTCAAGGGTCATCTTTTGAATTTTTGTGGGCATTTTGCTGTGAAATGCAGCTATACTACAGGTCCTATTCTAAACAATGTGGTTTCTAACAGACATTTGTTCTTCACAATTGTCAATAGTGGCTCAAGGGTCATGTTTTGAATTTTTGGGGGCATGTTGCTGTGAAATGCAACTATACTACAGGTCCTATTATAAAAAATGTGGTTTATAACAGACATTTGTTCTTCACAATTGTCAAAAGTGGCTCAAGGGTGATGGTGCTGTCAAAAACAGGAATAGGTAGGATACTGTTAATGGACACATATTGCAAAATGACTTGCTTTTGCAAGATCTTTAAAATAGCTTGCAATCCCTGTAGTGAGACAACTCATTTAATACAATAAAAAAAAGAGAAACAACGACGTGGTGGGATTCAATCCTATTTTAAAAATGTGTTTTCTAGAATTAAACTACTAAAAAACTGACATGTACAAAATAGCTGATACAAATAGAGATGGGCGAATTGATTCTAACAAAGTGGAATTCGTTTAGAATTTACGGAAAACTTCGGTTCTGAACGAATTCGAAATTTGGGGGATTCAGTGTGAACAAAGTGTGCTTTTGATTGATAAAATGGCTGCGAGCACATGGCGTTAACTGGGGGCAAAAAATCTGGGAGGAAGAAGGGCATAGCCTGCATGACATGTGCAGAGATGAAGCCAATCAGAGACGGCGGGATTCTGTGACGTCACCGCACTATTAAGTCCGGGCGCGACGCTGGGAGCTCACACTCCTCTCACGGTACTGATCAGGGAAGGTTCTGCTGCGGCTGATTGTGATAGTTCTTGCTGAAGAACTGATTTTTATACAGCGATTTTTTGGGGGGTCTCAGCTTGCCTAAGGGACTGCTTCTCTTAATGTTATATTTCTGATTTTTTGGGGTACTGGATCTGAAGTCCAGTGTGCGTCCACTGCAGCTGCATATACATTTAATGCTATCTGTCACAGCACATTGATATCCAAGGGGGATCTAAGGGCCGTTCCCGTTGTATTCATTTAAAGAAACAGCGTTTTTACAATACAAATACCACTTCATTTTTGGCTGTTCAATTCTTTTGCGCAATTTACATCCAGGGGTTAATTAAGCGTTGTTTTTCTGCTGTGGTGACAAAAATAAACCGTCTTTCTCACCGCCAAAAAATACAATTTTCCTGTAGCATAATTCACAAGCGAAGGTTAATTCCAATTTTTTCTCTTGTTGTGTAGCGTAAAAAAAAAAACATTGTAACACGCTACAAAGCTAGTAGTTTGTGGCTGCTCAATTCTGTTGCACAATTTACATACAGTGGTTAATTAAGCGATGTTTTTCTGCTGTGGTGACAAAAATAAAGCGTCTTTTTCACCGCAAAAAATAAATTTTCCTGTAGGATAATTCACAAGCGAAGGTTAATTAAAATGTTTTCTCTTGTTGTGTAGCGTAAAAAAATACGCCATTGTAACACGCTACCCAAAGCTAGTAGTTTGTGGCTGTTCAATTTCTTGCGCAATTTACATCCAGGGGTTAATTAAGCGTTGTTTTTCTGTGTGGTGACAAAAATAAACCGTCTTTTTCAACGCCAAAAATTTCAATTTTCCTGTGCATAATTCACTAGCGAGGGTTAATTACAATTTTTTCTTGTTGTGTAGCGTAAAAAAAAACGCCTTTGAAAACACGCTTCAAGGTAGTAGTTTGTGGATGCTCAATTTTTTTGCCTTTACATCCAGGGGTTAATTAGCTTTTTTTTTCTGTGTGGGATCCAGAAAACCGCTTTTTCACCGCCAAAAAAAAAAAAATTTTCCTGTGATAATTCACAGGAAAGGGTTTAAATTTTCAATTTTTTTTCTTGTTGTGTAGCGTAAAAAAAAATTTTTTACAGTTAAAAGTAGTGTTTGGGCGCTAAATTTTCTATTGCGAAAATTTACATCCGGGGTTTATTAGCGTTGTTTTTTGCTGTGGTGACAAAAAAAAAACCGTCTTTTTCACCTCCAAAAAATAACATTTTCCTTTTGCAATTCCAAGCAAAAGGTTAATTACAATTTTTTTCTCTTGTTGTGTAGCGTAAATAATACCCCATTGAAACACGTACAAAGCTAGTAGTTTGTGGCTGCTAAATTTTTTTTGCGCAATTTACATCGGGGGTTAAAAGCTTTGTTTTTCTGCTGTGGTGACCCCAAAGAAACCGTTTTTTCACCCCCAAAAAAACCACTTTTCCTGTAGCATAATTCCAAGCGAGGTTAATTAAAATTTTTTTTCTCTTGTTGTGTAGGTAAAAATATCCCATTGAAACCCCTACAAAGCTAGTAGTTTGTGGTGCTCAATTTTTTGCGCAATTTCACCCAAGGGTTAAAAAAGTATTTTTCTGTAGTTGTACTCAGTAAAAAAAACTTTATTTTTCGCCCCCACAGAAAATTCTGTGAAAATTTCATATCCCTAGGTTAAATTAAAAATGTTTGTCTTTTATATTCAGTAAAAAAAACCCGAGTTTTAAAGGCACTTTAAAATACATTTTTTGCCATTTGTGAAACGCGTTTATGTCCCAGGTTTCCCCAAGCTTGTCTGGGGTTCTTTTTGGGTCAAACAGGGTGTGTATTTATCTTTTTACGATTCATTATCAAACCGTGTCTGTACATTTTGACAAACGTATGTCAGACAGAGAGGTGGCAGGTCTTCACCTGCGGTGGCAGAGGCACAAAATTCTGGAGCAGGCCCCCGGGACAGCAAGCAAAGGGGGGTTGCAGCAGGGGTCCTCGGTGAGGCCCCCAAACTGCCCGGGGTCTCTAGCGGCCGTGTGTTCTGCAACCCCAAAGGGTTTTTGATTTTTGGGGTAGGTCATCCACTTCCTCCCCCATGAATCTGACAAACCCCCGTCCAAGAGTCGGGGGGGAAACGTCAGACAAACCTTTGTTAGATGGCCGGGAGCGGGTCAGCGGCCCTCACTGTCCCAACCCGCCTTGTCCCCTCCGGTTCCTCAGCCGAGATTCTATGTGGTTTGGGTCAGCTATATTAGCGAGGATAAAAATTGAGGGGGCAGTCAGAGTTACTTGGCACGAGGAAATGGGGCCAATTCCCTGTTCTTTCGTAGGGGCAAAGTATGATGTGGGGAGTGGCTGGGGGGTCATGTTGTGGGGTCAGCCTTCATACCAGACCAGGATGGGGTTTGCAGTGGATGAAAAACAAATTGATGATGTGTAGTCGACCGCCTTGGGAGCCCGGTGGGGCAAGGGTCAGCAGGGGCGGCGGCAGTAGTCACTCAGTGCGGAGCGTTGGCGGTAAAAATCAGCTACCCGGCGGTGTGTGCAAGTCTTTGCTAGATCACCGGAGGAGCCGATTATGGGTTATGTAGAATCTGTGGGCTGAAGTGAAGCGTGGGCCAGGGAGCTAAACATTGGCCACCTACGGCCCGGGTCAAACATGCAGGGGTCACCACCCGGGTGGCCTGGGGGAAAGGCTGGCTAAAGAGGGTGTGGCCCATTCCGGCCCACCCGCAGAAAGCAGCGGGCCCCAGTGGCACGCATGCCATTGCAGCCATTTCAAGGTTTCCCACCACCTCTGCAAAAGGGTTTAGTTTTTTCTTTTTGGGGACATCATTTTCCCGGGTTTCCGATGTTTCCTTTGTTCCTGGGCTCCCTCATGGCGCCAGAAAGTGGGGTTCACCCAGGGCGATTGCAAAGAGAAAAACGGGATCCCGGCCCAAACCCCAACCCTATGAATAAACCCCACGACCGTGCTCTGTTTTTTCCCTTTTGGGTTTCTGCAGTCCCCCCCCTTTTCCAAATGGTGGCCCTCTGCCCCTTTCAGAGAACAAATTGGCTTGTCCCGACCCGAGATGGAGAGTTCCAACCGAATTTTTTTTTTTCCAAAAAGGCATTTAAAGAAAAAACTTATAAATATGTAGATCAAAAAGGGGGCCAGCCCTTTGAGCTTTTGGGGTTTTTTCCCAAAGGTCCCGGGCCCAGGGGCGGGTCTGGGGTTTTTTTACTACGGTCGGGGAAAAGTCATGTCCTTTACGGCCCACTGGGGTGAATGGGCTTCCGGCCCAGGCACCCCAAAACTTCCCCCAGGAGACGCGCTTTTCCTCCACTTTTGTCAAACGGGATCCCCTGGGCCTTTGTCCGCCAATCCTCCTCCACCCCCCCCAACCATTCGCCTCACAAATTTTACTGCCCCATATACCTTTTGTGTAGGGACAGCGGTGTCCCCCAGTTTACACCTGGCTTGCCTCGGGGGGAACAAAGTCACACAGGGGAAAATTGTCCGGGGTATTGGGAAAGCAAAAAAATTTTCGATGTGGGGCTTTCTCCGCCCCAAACTGAAATGGGAACCAGGGTTTGACGGACAAGGGGAGGAAATGGGGGTTCCCGCGGCACCGAGGAGGGGGGGTCCATGCCCCCCTGCATGGGAACGTGTTCAATTGGGGGAAAAAAAGGTTTTCCCTGAAGTCTTCCCCCAGATCTTCAGAAATTCTAAAAAAGGCCAGGAAACTGTGCAGGCACTTTACCTTTCGTAAAAAGCCAGGACACCCTCCCCCAGTTCCCAGCGGCAGAAGGGCCCCCCCCAACACACTCTGTTATGCAAATGTTTCCACCCTTTGGGAAATTTCCACCCTGCCCCATTTTGGGAAACCCATTTGAAAGAACAGAGAAAGGCCTTTTAACTTTTTTTTGTTGATTCCAGGGGACAAAAATTTCTCCCCTGTTTTTAATTTTGTTTTTCAGCCAGTGGAAGTCATGCGGGCACCTCCCGTTTGTTGGGGGCCATTCGGGGGAGGCGACGTTATTTGTCAGTCGCCAGGGACTACGGGGAAAAAACTCTTTCCCAACTGTTTTCTGTCCGGGAAACGGGGATGCTAAAAAAATCTGTCGGGGGGCGGGGGAAATTGGGGGTTGGGATTTCTTTTCCTGGTGGCCACATGAGCCCGGGGTGGGGCTGAAAATGGGGAGGAGGGGGGGGGACAATTGGGGAGAGCATTGCCCTGGTGAAAATGAGTGGTTTTTCTCCCCGGGTGAAGGAGGAAAAGCGGGGAGAACGGGAGGAGGTGGATGGAGATGAGGAAAGTGAGGCAGATGCCCCCCAAGCCCCGTGGCAGTTTTACAGTAAAAATGGAGGCAGGGGGGCCCCTCGGAGTCACTTGTACAGATGGCCCGAGAAATTGTTTATTTGCCTGGTTTGTAAAAGGGGCCCGGGAATAGTCGGCTTTCCGGCAGGGGAGGCCCTTCTGGCTCTCCCCCCTTTTTGGGCCCCTCGTTTCCCGGTCCAAAAGGGGGACCCTTTTTCCCAGTATTGAGAGGGAGGACAAACTCAAAACTTTTAGGGAAACCCTCCTATCATTTGGGCCGCTCCCTTTGTGCGGATCGTCCCTTTGACATTTCTGCCCGGGGGGGGGTTTTTCAGCGCTCAGTTTATCCCGGGGGTTGTTTGGGGGGAAGGGGGGGGGGGGTTTGGAGCAGTCCGCTCCATAAACAGAAACCTTTAAGTCGGGAAGTCCTGATGGGCAGCTTCCTTCACCCCCTAGTGAGGGGGAAAAGTCCCCAAAGCAGCAGCAGGATGGAGCGCCCTGACCAAACAGGTGGGGGCCTTGGACAGCACTCTGCCCCCCAGTTAGAAGTTTCCCATGGACAAACTGGGCAGAAAAAACTGGAGGGTGGGGCCCGCAACTTCCCGGGGTTTGCAGGGGGAAAAAAGTGTCCTCCCCCCGGCCGGTAGGTGGCATCAGAGCGGGTTTTTCAGGGCGGGGGGGCCCCATCTTTGGCCCCTTTTAGGGTGGGAAACCCGTTTTGCCCGGGGAAAATAATGGGGGGGAAAACCAATGCCTTAGGCGTAGATACATCCCCATGACCCCTCCCCCAAAAACGTGGAAATGGTCGGGGTTTTAAAACTCCCTTCCCTCAGCCTATTCTGATGCTGCCCCCCGCCCTGTTTGGCCACACTTGTGACATTTTCTCCATCTCCCAACCAAAAACCTTCTTTCCCGGGGAAATTGGTTTTTTGGCCACCCATTTTCCCCCCACTTTGTCATTGTCCCACTGTCTGACCTCGGGCTGCTGTGTGGCGGGTGCCTGTCCCCCCAACGGTGTCATTGTCCCCCCTCAGGGGCCCCCCACCCCCCTTTGTTTTTTGGGCCTACCTTTTTCCAAAAGAATGTCATTGGGGCCCCTGTTGACCTCATGCGCGTGTGGCTGCTCCCCGTGACCTCCACACTTTTCATTGTGCCACTGTTGACCCATGCTGCTCCCGGGTCCCTCCACCTTGTCTTTTTCCCATCTTTTGGCCTACTCCTTTTTTTTGCCACCCCAGAATGTATTTGTGCCACTGTCTGACCTAAATGCTGTGCTGTGGCTGCTCCCTTGCCCCCCCCAAAATGTGCCCATTGCCCACTCTTTGGCCTACCCTGTTTTTCCCACCTCCCAGAATGCATTGTGCCACTGTTGCCTCAGGGCTGCTTCTGTGACTGCTGCAGTGACCTACAAACTCTGTCCTCATTGTGCCAATGTCTGACCTCATGCTGCGGCTGTGCTGCTGCCGTGACCTACACAACTGTGTCATTGTTCACTCTGTGGCCTACTCCTGTTTTTGCCACCTCCAGAATGTCAATGTGCCAGTGTGTCTGACCTCTTGATGTGCTGGGCTGTGGCTGCTGCCGGTGACCTACTCACGGTGTCATTGTCACCACTCTGTGCCTACTCCTGTTTTTGCCACCTCACAGAATGTCATTGTGCCACTGTCTGAACCTCATCTGTGCTGTGGCTGCTGCCGTGACCTACACAATGTGTCAATTGTCCCACTCTGTGGCCTATCCTGTTTTTGCCACCTCCAGAATGTCATTGTGCCACTGCCTTGACCTAATGTGCTGCTGTGGTGCTGCCGTGACTACACTACTGTGTCATATGTCCAAATCTCTGGCCTAATCCTACTATGTTTTTGCCACCTACAGATGTCATTGTCGCACTGTCTGACCTCTTCTGCTGCTGCCGTGTCCGACTCGCTCTGTCATTTGTGCTCAACTGTCTGACCTCATGCTGCACTGCTGTGGCTGCTGCCATGACTCACACTGGGTCATTTGCCATCTCTGTGGCCTACTCCTGTTTTTGCCACCTCCAGAATGTCATTGTGCCACTCTCTGAATCAAGCTGTGTGGCTGCCGCTGTCACTCACACTCTGTACTTGATGTTCGCACCTGAGCCTCAGCTTGTTTTTTCCAGTCGCTGGCATGTACTTTATCAGGCAACATTTCCTGCTTCAGTTTTTTGGTCAGTTTTGCCCTCTTAGTGCCCAGGGTATTTTATAGTGAAGCGATTCAAGAGCGCGGCCGGCAGTCATGTCGTGTCATACTAAAACACAACATTGTATGAAGACCCAAACCAAAGCTCCCTCTGCATATTTTATGGCATTTGGCGCAACGTTCTACAGCCCCTGCAGGCTTCTGTGCAGCCTGGAAATAGCTGTTTTTTTAACGTGATTCGTCCTGAAGTAATTCGGAACAAAGTTATTTTTTGTCGGGAAATTCGGCGAAGTGAACGAACCGAATTTCAGGAAATTCGCCCATCTCTACTCATGTGTTTGGAAGTTTCTAATAGGTTTATTGGCAACATCTGAGTTAGAGACACTGTAACGGCTGGGTAGTGGATCCTCTGGACCACCGCAAGCGATGATAGTTAAGCCATGCCAGGAAGCGGAGTCTAAGTAGCCCTCGGTATATCCCAGAGGCACGCAGCAAAGCGGATGGACTTGCTGCTGGGTGAGGCTACCAGGTCGCTACCCATGGCGTGACTTGCTTGCGATGGCGGACCGAGGTGCAGGCGAAGGGTACCGAATGTAGATCCAAGAATCGTAGTCGTGGGCAGGCTGTAAGGTCTGGGCAGGCGGCAATGGTTCGTGGTCGTGGACAGGCAGGCAAGGTCAGGGCAGGCGGCAGAGGTTCGGAGTTGAGAAACAGTAGCAAGTGGTTGGTCATGGTTAAAGGCAGAGAATACACTTTAAGGACGCTTTCTCTAAGGCTCGGGGCTGGACAAAATAGATCAGCAGGAAGTCCCGCTGACGTCAACAATTAAATAGGGGCGAGCACCGGCAACCAGCCCAATTATCGGCGCGTGGCCCTTTAAATTTACAAGGACGAGCCCGGCGCGCGCTAGGGAAACGGCCACGCCGCGGCCTTAGGGCCGGCAGAGGGCGTGACAGAACAGGAAAGAGGGTCTGGTGAGTGATTGGACACGAGTGCACCCGTGGACCCGTCCCGCGGCTGCAGCGCTACCCGGGGTCGGAGCGACGGCGCCGGCTACGCTACAGTACTCCCCCCCTGTAGGTCTACCCCCTCTTCTTATGGCCGAAGGAAACCTTGCGACATGTTCCTGGTCCAGTTATTTAGATTCTGTGTTCCCAGGGAACTCTCTTTGGGATTGACGCACCGCATCAAAATGGAAGAACCGTTTACCCCTGATGGGCTTCATGCCAAGTGTGCTTAAACCTCATATACATCGGAGGACTCTACCACCGGGAAGGAGTCGAACTCTTCCAAGAGAACGGTTCAAGACAGGGGCTTTTGGAGGAGACCTGGAAGGCATTAGGAATCCGGAGAAGATGGGGTTAGGCAGAGCTTGTAGCACACGGATTAAGCTAGACGGGAGTACCATAAAAGGCCCCAGACACCGCGGAACCATTTATAGGCTGAGATCTTGAAGCGTACGTATATGGAAGACTATGCCAACCGTATCCCATGGCTGGGTTGTGGGAGGGGGCGCTCCTCCTCTTGTCAAGCCTGGGTCGTCATGCGGGCAGGAAGCCGGAGTAAGGCAAGTAGGGTCTCACCGCCTATATGGCCTTGTTGTCAACGGAACTTGGTTGTCCACAGCAGGAACACTAAGAAGTCATAGCGAAGGGGAGGGGAGGGCTGTGGGTTGTACGACCGTAGATCACCAGGAATGGAGAATCAGAAACACATCGTAGAATCAGAGTTCCACGATGGTCTTTAGCGAGAACTAGCCCACGGTAAGCAGCTCGGCCAGTTGTCCTGACGACCGGGTACACGAATTGACGCAGGTGATTCGCCCAATATCTGATTTACCCTCTTCCACTTGACCAATTATGTCTGGGGATGGTAGGCAGAAGAAAAGTACCCAACTTCACTTGTATGCGCCAAAACTTGGAGACACGATATACGGGGTAATCCATTGCAGCGGGAAAATATGCTGGTAAGAAATGTCCGACTGTCTGTGGTGCCGAGGGGGAGGCCAGGAAGTGGATGTAGAGGGGACATTAAGAAAATCGTGTCCGTGACCACCCAGATTGACTGAATTCCCAAGGGGCGGGAAGGTCCGTGAATGAGTCCATGCTATGTGTGTCCATGGAGGACTCTTGGACAGGCAGAGGAACTTAAGAAGACGAGGGCCTTATGGCATGGGTACTTGTTCGTGCCACACGTGAAACAGGAGAAGAACGCAAAAGTCCTTGATGTCATGGGGCAGGGTTGGGCCACCTGTTGCGCCGTGAGATGAGGGAGTGGGTCTTTCCGTATCCCGGGGTGCCGGGCCAGAAGAGGAAACTATGCCCCCACTCCTGTTTTTCTCCGCCTGAGCGCTCCGGTTCGACGAACATGGTTTTGCACGGTGGGTCCTCCGAAGATCACAGGAGCCGCGTGGATCAGCCGTTAGGGAGCATTAATGTGTGAGTCACAGGTTCCTCTCCGGTAACGTCAGAGGCTCGGGAGAGGGCATCACCTTGACGTTTCCTTTTCTGGCCAGCCGGAAGTCCAAACCAGGAGAAAAAGAGTGTCCACCGGGCATGGCGGACTGGATTCAAAGGCTGGGCCGTACTGATAGTTCTGAAGATTCTTGTGGTCCGTGAAGAGTCGAGATGGGTGACGGGCCTCTGCAAATGTCGCCACTCCACCAGAGCCAATTTGTGCCAGAGTTCCCGATCTCCTATAGCTTAGTTACGTTCAGCCCGGTGGAAGGTCTTGGAAAAAACCACGGCAAAATGACCGTTTGCCTTTAGGACCCTTCTGGGTACTGGACCGCCCCTGCTCCTCAGAAGAGGCATCCACCTCTAGGCTGAAGGGCTTATCCGGATAAGGACGAACCAGGTTAGGTGCTGTGGAAAACGCTGACTTCAGTGATGAGATTCTTTCACTCAGCAAGAAGGAGGCCAACATTTCGATTGGCGTTCATCGGGTAAGAGACACGATGGGGAGCACCAGCGAAGAGAAGTGGGGAATAAACTGCCGGTAGTAGTTGGCGAATCCCATGAAGAGTTTTGTAATCGCCAAAGACCGACGGTCGTGGCTTATGCTGGAATCGTGGAAAGTGTAGCTGGGGTCCATTGCAAGACCACGATCGGTAGACTATGTACACAAGGAAAGGAAGATGGCCTGGTGAACCGGCCACTTCTCCTGCTTGGCATACAGTCGTTTGTCCGCAGTCGTCGTCGCAGGACCTGGCGTACATGTTTTTTATACCCTTGAGTCTGTGTGTCAGGAGATAAAAATTCGAATATCGTCGCATAGAAACTATGACGGCAGTGTACAGCAAGTCCCTGAATACGTCATTGACGAATCCTGAAATATGGCTGGGGCGTTGCATTGACCAAAAGGCATCAGAGTTACTCGAAATGACAGTCCCGCGTTGTTGAAAGCCGTTTTTTCCACTGTCTCCCCTCACGAATTCTGACGAGGTTATAGGCTCACGGCGTAGGTCCAATTTTGTAAACACCTTGGCTCCACGGAAGACGATCAAAGAGTTCAGATATAGGAGGTAAAGGGTAGCGATTCTTCACCGTGAATCTTGTTTAGCCCTGATTGTCGATACTACGGCCGAGAGACCATCTTTCCTTCTGGACGAAGAAGAATCCTAGCACCAGCCAGGGAGGAGGACTTGGTTATGATATAAAAAAACCCCTTCGCCAAACTTCTCATGTATGTAGGCCGACATGGCCTTGTGTGAGTCTCGGGCACGGACATGAGGGTAGACCCTAACCCATGGGGGACTGGTTCGGGGGAAGGGAGGTCTATGGGACAAGTCATATGGCCGCATGGGGAGGTAGCTTCACAGCTGTTTCTCCGAGAAACACATCTCCAAAATCATTGGTACTCTGCTCGGCAAGATCCCTTGTGAGGCTTGACGGACGATGGGGGGAGGAGTTGGACACCGGGCGTTGTTGCCACCAAACAGAGGTCCTGGCATCCGATCCCAGCGCAGGGTCTTCTGTCCTGTCTCCAATTCAAGCGTAGGGGGCGTGACGTTGCGCCAGGGTAGCCCCATCATGATCGCCGAAAGAAGCGCGAGGCAGGACATGAAAAAGAGATCTTCCCCGTGTGTTGGATCCCTTACACGGAGGGTAACAGGCGGGGTGATGAACTTGAATGGAGTCGCTGAAAAGCTCCACTGACGGATGAGTTAAGCAACGGCTTTTCAGGCGGATGACTGGCAACGATAGCGAGACACCGGGAGGCTGAATAAAGTTCCCGGCGGGACAGAGTCCAGGTAAGGCAGGGAACCGGAGAAGAGTAGGCAAGCATCCGTCGTTTCCTCCACTGGCAACATCAGTCGTGGAGAGGAAGATGGAGCACTAGGGAACCTCTCCTCGGCTTCCTAGGTCTGCGAGCGGTTTCCCAACGTGAGGACGCTGGCGGACAACTCCTACGGAAATGGTCTGGACTGGGCGCAGTTGAGGCAAAGGTTCTCCATCCGGCAGCGGGAACAGCTCTGGCTCTGACAAGGAGGCCCGGTCCAACTGCATGGGTTCTTCGGTGGGGATAACCTGTGGAGGAGGCAGCGGCGATCTCTGGAACACAGGAGCCAGACGAGGTAGACGGCGAAAGGTTGTGCCGAATCAGCTCCTGGGGGTAGATCCTGCTGTCTCTCTGCCAAAACGCACCTCTATGCGGGTGGCCAGATAGGATATGCTCACTCAACGATGATGGGAGATCCCTTGCTGCCGGCGCGTCCTTTAACTCTGCCTGACAGGCCCTTCTTGAAGGTGGGCGCAGAGGGGCGGCGGTCATTCCACGATAGCTCGGAGGCTAGAGTGCGAACTGGACCCGCATAATCTCCTACGGGAGAGTCCCCTGGTGTAGGTTCAAATAGCGCTGTTCCGCAGTAGCGCACTCGCGGTCTCGATTAAACGGGTTTTTGGGGCAGAATTCCGAGAGGAAGGCCTGCAGGTCTGCGGATCCAGGTTTCATTTTCCGGTCCCAAGTGGGGTCGCCCAGGCCAGGGCCTTCCCGGCAGCAGGTCCGACGAACGCACCTTCGACCTTTCGGTAGGATTCGGGAAATTGATCGGGCATTCAGCTCCTGGTGATGCGGAAGCACTGCGTGATGATACCTCTGCAAAAGTTCGAGTCCCGTCAAACTTGGTGGGTAGAGGAAGGCGAGATTCGGGCCCAACCAGTTGCCAGCGGGACGGCCGGGGTTGTTGGAAATCGCTTGGATGAGGCAGGTTGCGGCTGCTGGGAAGCCAGGACAGGATATTGACGCATCATGGCGGACAGCTGATCCAAATTGCTGTGCTTGTTGGCGCGATCATGCTGCGACTGTTTAGTGACATGTTCGTGTGATCGCAAGGGACTTTCAGGGCACCATGGCGGGATCCATGGCTGCGATCTAACTGTAACGGCTGGGTAAAGTGGTCCTATGGACCTACCGCAAGCGATGATTAGTTAAGCCCACGACAGGGTGTGGAGTCCTAAGTAGCACCACGGTATTCGCAAAGCCCGACACAAAGCGGGATTGACTTGCTGCGGCGTTGAGGCTACCAGGTCGCTACCCCTTGAGCTGTGACTGCTTGCGATGGTGGCGGGTGCATGCGAGTACCGAATAGTAATCCAAGAAATCGGTAGTCTGTGGGCGGCTGTAAGGTCATGGCTGGCGGGCAATGGTTCGTGGACATGGACAGGCAGGAAGTCAGGGCTGGCGGCAGAGGTTCGGGAGTCGTGAAACGTAGCAAAGTGGTTGGTACCCGTTAGGGTGAGAATTCACTTTATGAGACGCTTTCTCTAAGGCTCGGGACAACATAGATCCAGCAAGGAAGTCCCGCTGACGTCACCAATAAATAGGGGCAGCACCTGGCAACTAGCCTATTATCCGCGCGCTTGGCCTTTTTATTTACATATGGAGTTGCACGCGCTAGGGATACGGCCATGCGAGCCTCGGCCGGAAGAGGGCCGGACAAGAGACAGTGAAGAGGTCAGGGTGAGATATTGTCAGGTGAGTGATTGGAAACGAGGGTGCGCACGCGGCCAGCTGCGCTACCCCGTCCCGGGCAGGGACCCCGGAGAGAGAGCGACGGGGGCGACTGCGGCCGCGGGCCGGAGCGCGGCTTCCGCTCGCTACAGACACATTCTCGTGGATGTATTTTATTGCACACCAGGAAAACACAATGCCTCTGTGTGCTAAACTTCTTGGGATAGTCTAATGCACTCAGCCAAAATATCGGGAACAGAATTGGGACTTGCACAAGTCGGATCATATTTTGGTGCAATTTCCAGGATACCTGAAGGTTGCCTGGTTCATCTGCACAATAACAGTTATACTCAAGTAGAAGAAGATGGGACATGTTCAGCCCATACTCATTACCACTCAAGAAGGAGAAGGGTTCCTGGGGTCTCAGAGATGAACATGCTTTGATCAACATATGCATATCAACCCATGTACCAAAGGTAAACCAACCTTGTGGAAGATTGCTGTCAGAAGGTAAGATTGTGTTATTATTCACAGTGAAACGAGTACTGTGTAGGACATGGTTGATAGGCCACTCTTGCCAGAAGAAGCCATTACTCCAAAAAGAAACATATAATAAAAAGCCAGATTAAATGCAATCCACACTGGAACAAAGACCTACATTTTTGGAGACATATCCTTTGGTCTGATGAAACTAAACTGGAACTGTCTAGCCATAATGACCATCATTACGTTTGGAGAAAAAAAGGGAGATTTGAAGCTTAAGAACACCATCCCAACTGTGAAACACAGGGGTGGCAGCATCGTGTTATGGGTTTGTTTTGCTGCAGGAGGGTACTGCGTGCATTTCACAATATAGTGACATCATGAGGAAAGACGATATGTGGCAGTATACTAAAGCAATCATCTCAGGGGGGGGTGGACATCAGCAGGAAATTAAAAGCTTGGAGAATTGGTCTTACATATGGACAATGAACCCGAAAGCATAACTGCCAAAAACTAGTTGCAAAGTGGCTTAAGGAGAACCAGTCAATGTTTTGAGGTCACCATAACAAAGCCCTGAATCTCAATCCTATTGAAAATGTATGGGCAAAGCTGGAAATAAGGCAGGTGTGAGCAAGGCGACCTACAAAAACATGGCTCATTTAACACAGTTCCGCTCAGGAGTGAATGGGCAAATAATTCCTACCAACCATTGTGAGAAGCTTGTGAAAGGATTTCCAAAACAGTTGACCCAAGTCATATAGTTTAAGTGCAATACTACCAAATACTAATGAAATGTATGTAAACTTTTTACTTTACAGAAAGTAATAAATATGCCTTAAAAAATTATCTGTCTCATTATTCTGGCATTTGGCAAATATAAATAATTTTGGTTCCTAATTGACCTAAAAGGGGTAAGGTTTATTCTGATTTCATGTCAGATAGTGAGAAAAACATGCATGTATCTGTTTACTGTATATAGTGTATGTAAACTTCTGGTTTCAACTGTATATAGAATATTGTTTAACTGAAGCCACAGGAATCCATTGCTTAACCTCACAGTCTGCTACAGGAAGGGAAAGTGGAGATAAGTATTTTGTGTGAAGACCTAATCTACAGATGTGTCTGTACGAGTTGATCAAAAACTAGTGCCGTGCATTCCTAACATTCCTGAAACTTTACAAGAAATACTGCATCAAAATATTTCTTCCTGAGATTGATGTTTCTGTAACCTCTTCCCAATGTTTTTTTTATCCTTGCCTTCACAAAAGCCAAAATGTTTTTACATTTCTTTTAGCATAGTTGTATTTCAGGATGAATTGTATTTAATGATTGTACCGTTTAATGTACTACATATTGTATTTAAAAAAAATCTATATATTATTTGTATAGAAATGTTAAAAAAGTGGAGTTCCAACAACATTGGTTTTTAGGTTTTATCTTTTATATTTATAGTTGTCACGGGTATGGTGGATTCGCTGGACCACCGCAAGCGATGATGACGTAAGCTACGCCAGGGCTCTGGTATTCACCAGAGCCCGCCGCAAAGCGTTATGGACTTGCTGCGGCGTGAGGCTACCAGGTCGCTACCCCTGACGTGACTTGCTTGCGATGGCGGCTGGGGTACTGCGTGGTACAGAATCGTAATCCAGTGGTGTAGTCGGGGACAGGCAGAAGGTCAGGATGGGCGGCAGAGGTTCGTGGTCAGAGACGGGCAGAAGGTCAGGGCAGGCGGAAAACTGGCAAGGTCAGGAAACGTTGCGGACGTACTGGTACACGGGTAATCAGACAGGACTTCCAACACTCTCTAGACTAGGTAACGCACACCAACGAACTGGCAGAGAGTGCGGGGGACGTATACCTTAAATAGTACCAGCGCCCGGCAATAGACCAATTACCAGGACGCTGGCCCTTTAAATCCAGACCAGCCGTCGCGCGCGCGCCCTAGGCAGCTGCTACGCGCGCAGCGGCCGGGACAGGCAGGATCAGCGTACACAGGAGTGTGGACGGGTAAGTGAGCCGGCGCCCGGGCAGCAGGAGGGTGGTAGCAGGCAGCCGCGGCACCCGCACCGGACCCCCTGCGGCCAGCCCCCATTACAGTACCACCCCCCCTTAGGTCTCCCCCTCTTTTTTTGGAACCTAGAGAGGAGATCAGGTGACAGGTTGGCCTCAGGTTCCCACGAAGGTCCTCCGGCCCAACCCCATTCCAGTCAATAAGAAAGAACCGCTTCCCCCTCACTTTCTTCTCCCCAGCACCTCCTTGCCCTCAAAGATTTTAAAAAGGGGTCGGCAATGGGAGAAGCGTTTTAGAAACCAAACAGGCTTGGGGGGGGGATAGAGAAAAATGGAAGGCGTTCGGGACACGCAAAAAAAAGGGGGCAAGGGGGAGCTTGAAGGCCCCCGGGTTTTAGTTGCCAAAAGTACCACAAAAGGGCCCAAATATTGGGGCCCAATTTGCAACGTAAAAAGGGCAAAAAAACACATGGAAATCTCCAAAAAAACAATTTTTTTGGGTATCCCACAAATAAAGAAAAAACTTTGAGAATCTTGGGCCGCCCCTGGTTTTTTTTTTTTGGGCCAAAAAAAACTCAAGCCCAAACCCCCCGGGTTCCAAAAGGGTCCCCAGTTGGGTTTGGGTTCCCCACTCATAATTTAAAAACCCCACCTCGGTCAACTTGAGGGCCTCTCAAATGTGGGGGAAAAAACCTCCAAAATGCAGAGAGAAAAATTTTAAAAAAAACACCAACCTTTCAAAGGGATAGTGCAAAAGATAAAACAGCCGTGGAGGTGGGCGGGGCAGGAAACCCAAAAAGGGGGGGTATCTACTTTTTCCTTATAAAAGTTTAAAAAGGGAAATATGGGGCCAAAAACAACGTTAGTTCTGCACAAAAAAAACATTTCTGAAAAAAAAAAAAAAACCGAACCTTTTGGGGGCCACTGGCAAGGGGGGGGACCTATACAAATCACACATCCAATACCATTTGGGAAAATGGTTTCATATTTTTTTTTTTTTTTAAAATGGGGCCCAGCCATGCCAGGGGACCCCGGGGGGGGTTTTTGGTTTTTTTTTTTTTTCAGGGAAAAGTTTTTTTTGTGGCAGAACAAACGTTTTATTTGGCACATATTTGGGTTTTAAAAATTTTAAAAAAAAAAAGAATTTGATACCTCCAAATTTTGGGTTTTCCCCACCCGCCCACCTCCACAGGCGGTTTTTATCAAAGCACATTCTTTGAAAGGTTTGGTGGGTTTTTTTTTTTTTTCTCTCTCATTTTTTTGGGGGCCGTTTGGGACATTTAGAGGTCTTTAATTTTTACCCCGGGAGAGATAAAAAGAAGTGACCCCCAACTGAGATCCCTTTTTAAGCCGGTTTTGGCTTTAGGGATTTTTTTGGGCCCCAAAAAAATGTGGACCCCAAAAATCTCAAATTTTTTTTATATATTGTAATACATAAAAAAACTTCTTTGGGGATTTCCTGTGTTTTTTTTTTTGCCCCTTTTTTCAGTGGGGGCCACTGGTTTTTGGACTTTGTTCCCTAAGTAAAATTTTTGCCCAGCCCTGCCATGGGGCACCCAGGTTTTGCATTTTTTTTTCAGAAATGTTTTTCTGTGCAGAACTATCATTTTATTTTTGGGATATTTGCTTTTAAAAATATATAAGGGGAATTTTGAAAACCTTTATTTTTTTTTCCTGCACCCGCCCCACCTCCACAGGCTGTTTTTATCAAAGCACTATGCCCTTTTAAATTTGGGGCTTTTTTTTTTTTTTTCCTTTTGAAATTTTGGAGGCCGTTTGGGACAGTGAAGGGGGTGAAGTTGACCCAAGGGGAAGATAATATAAGTAAACCCCCAACTGAATCCCGTTGTAAGTCGGGGGTGGCTTGAGCATTTTTGGCCAAAAACATGTGGACCAAGAATCTCAAAGTTTTTTCATATATTGTAGATAGCATAAAATGCTTCTTTGGAGATTTCCATGTGTTTTTTTTTTTTGCCCTTTTTGCAGTGGGGTGCCACTGGTATTGGACTGTGTGCATATGTATATGTGCCGCAGCCATGCCAGTGGCACCCAGGTTCGCAGTGTTTTTTTCAAAAATGTTTTTCTGTGCAGAACTATACATTGTATTTGGCATATATTTGCTTTTAAACTATATAAGAGAAGTAGATACCCCATTTTTGGTTTCCTGCACCCGCCCACCTCCACAGGCTGTTATATCAATGCACTATGCTTTGAAAGGTTGGTGCTTTTTTTTATTTTTCTCTCTGCATTTTGGAGGCCGTTTGGCACAGTGAGAGGTCTGAAGTTGACCCAGGTGAGAGATAATATAGAGTAGGACCACCCAACTGAGATCCCGTTGTAAGCCGGGGTGGCCTGAGCATTTTTTGGCCAAAAACATGCGGACCAAGAATCTCAAAGTTTTTTCAACTTGTAACTGGGCACCTTGAAGCGGATGTACTTGGCAGATAACCAAACCCTATCACCCGGCTTAAATATGGGCGGAGGTCTCCGGTACCTGTCGGCCTGTACTTTGTAGCAAGTGGAGGCCCGTAGAAGGGCCTGTCGTGTGACTTGCCAGAGTGCCTTGATGTCCCGTACTTGGGCATCCACGGCTGGAACGTGGCAAGAGGTAGGCAGAGGGAGAGGCGGGCGGGGATGTAGCCCAAACACAATAAAAAAGGGAGAGGCTCCAGAGGACTCCGAGACTCCGAGGAATTGTATGAAAATTCCGCCCAGGGGAGGAGGTCAGACCAGTTATCCTGACGGGCGGATACAAAATGTCGCAGGTAGGTCCCCAAAACTTGGTTAACCCTCTCTACCTGCCCATTGGTTTGAGGGTGGTATGCAGACGAGAAGTCCAGCTGAACCTGCAACTGAGCACACAGAGCCCGCCAGAATTATGACACAAACTGGACCCCCCCTATCAGAGACGATATGCAACGGGAGCCCATGTAGCCGAAAAATGTGTTGGAAAAAGTGTTGGGCCAACTGATGAGCGGAGGATAACCCGGGCAGAGGAACAAAATGAGCCATCTTTGAGAACCTATCGGTCACCACCAAAATGACCGTGTTACCCGAGGAGGCCGGGAGGTCGGTAACGAAGTCCATGGCTATATGGGACCAAGGTTTTTCTGGGACCGGAGAGCAGCAGCAGACCCGCGGGTCTGAGGCGAGGGACTTTGTTACGGCACAGGAGGTGCAGCCAGACGAAGTCTCTAACATCTGAGCGAGGGTGGGCCACCAATAATAGCAAGAGATTAATTGCAGGGACTTATGTACTCCAGGATGGCCAGCTGTTCGGGAAGAGTGTCTCCACTTCAGAATACGAGGCCGCAGGGCAGGGAGGACATAGGTTGTCCCCGGAGGTAGATGTTTAAGATCCACGGGGGCCCCCGTGAGGAGACGTTCTGGAGGAATTATGTGCTGCAAAGGCAGCTCTGAGCCCACAGTGTCCGAGGATCTAGAAAGGGCGTCCGCCCTGACGTTCTTCTCAGCAGGCCGAAAGTGAAGGAAGAAGTCAAAGCGGGCGAAGAAGAGGGACCACCTGGTTTGTCGAGGATTTAGTCGTTGAGCAGACTGGAGATAAAGGAGGTTTTTGTGATCCATGAAGATCTCGATGGGATGGCGAGCCCCCTCCAGCAAGTGCCGCCATTCTTCTAGGGCCAACTTTATGGCCAGTAGTTCGCGATCACCAATCGAATAATTTCGCTCGGCTGGAGTGAAGGTCTTAGAAAAAAAAAACGCAAGTACGCAGTTTTCCAGAGGCAGTCTTCTGTAAGAGGACGGCGCCTGCACCCACTGAGGAGGCGTCCACCTCAAGGACGAACAGATGTTGGGGGTCCGGGCGAGACAGAACAGGAGCTGAAGTAAATGCAGATTTGAGGCGCTCAAAGGCTTCTTGAGCTTCTGGAGGCCAGGATTTGGGGTTGGCATTTTTCTTCGTAAGTGCCACCAGCGGGACCAAGAGCGTGGAGAAGTGCGGAATAAACTGTCTGTAATAATTTGTAAACCCCAGAAATCGTTGGATAGCACGAAGGCCCACTGGTCGAGGCCACTGTAAGTCTGCAGGCAGCTTAGAGGGATCCATCTGGAGACCCTGATCCGAGACGATGTACCCCAGGAAGGGCAACGAGGTGCGTTCAAACAGGCATTTCTCCAGATTGGCATATAACTGGTGGTCCCGGAGACGTTTGAGCACCTGGAGGATGTGGTGGCGGTGAGTCTCTAGATCTGGAGAGAAAATTAGGATGTCATCTAGGTAAACGATAACACATACGTAGAGGAGATCGCGGAAGATCTTATTGATGAAATTCTGGAACACCGCCGGAGCGTTGCAGAGGCCAAACGGCATGACCAGATATTCAAAATGACCATCTCTGGTATTAAAGGCCGTCTTCCACTTGTTGCCTTCACAGATACGAATCAGGTTGTATGCCCCCAGTAAGTCCAACTTGGAAAAAAAATTTGCGCCCCGCAGGCGATCGAACAGCTCCGAGATCAGAGGCAGGGGATATCAATTTTTTATAGTAATTTGATTAAGTCCCCGATAATCGATGTAGGGTCGTAGAGTACCATCTTTCTTTTCAACGAAGAAGAAGCCGGCCCCCGCAGGCGAGGAAGACTTGCATATGAAGCTTACGGAGGTTCTCTTGAATATACTCCGACATAGCCTTAGTCTCCGGGACGGAAAGAGGATAGACTCTGCCTCGGGGAGGAGTACTACCGGGTTGCAGGTCAATAGGACAATCAAACGGCCGGTGCGGGGGCAGAGTTTCGGCCTGCCTTTCAAAAAAGACGTCGGCAAAATCCTGGTACGGAGTGGGCAGATCCGGCAGAGGCTTTGTAGACTTTACAGAGGCGGGCGGAAGAGCAGAACGGAGAACCGGAAGGCATTGCCAGTGGCACGCAGGGCCCCAACAGATAATTTCGCCCGTGTTCCAATCCAAGGTCGGAGCATGGTCTTGCAACAAAGGAAGGCCCAGGAGGATTTCCAAAGAGGAGTGAGGCAGACCAGTAGTTTCAAAGTCTCCTTGTGTAGAGCGCCTATCTGCAAAGAGAGGGGCGCAGTGCAGAACTGGATAGCGTCCTTTAGGCATTCACCACTGACAGAGGAAACAAACATGGGTTTCTGCAGAGGTGTCACCGGGAGACGAAATTTGGAGACCAGAGCTTGGCTGACAAAATTTCCAGCGGCCCCCGAATCAAGGAAGGCGGTGGCTTGAAAGGTGCTGTCTGGTGAAGTTCCACAGAGTACGGGAATGGTCAAACGAAGAGAGGCCGCACTGACACCCAGGGATGCCTCTCCTGCGAGCCCTAAGGTGCGAGAGTTTCCCGGACACACCGGACAGTCCCCAATGAAGTGGCCAGAACCGCCACAGTAGAAGCATAGCTGCCTCAGACGACGCTGCGAGCGTTCTTCCTGGGTCAGGTGGGCTATCTCGACTTGCATGGGTTCGTCCCTTAGCAGAGGAAGAGGAGGACGTTGGAAGACGGGAGCCAGACGAGGTAGCCGGCGTGGACGGGCGACCTCCCGCTGAAGGCAGAGCTCTTGTTGTCTCTCCGCAAACCGAATATCAATTCAGGAGGCCAACCTAATCAGTTCGTCCAGAGCGGAAGGCAGGTCCCGACCAGCGAGCACATCTTTAATATGGCCCGCAAGGCTTTGCCAGAAAGTTGCCAAGAAAGCCTCATTATCCAGCCACTCAGAGCTAGGGTGCGGAACTGCACGGAGTAGTGACCCACAGTGGAGTCACCCTGACGGAGATGGAGCAGAGCTGCGGCAGTGGAGGAGGTGCGGCCCGGTTCCTCGAAGACTGAGTGGAACCCCTGGAGGAAGCTTTGTAGATTCGCTGTCAACGGATCTCCTCGGTCCCATAGCGGAGTGGCTCAGGCAAAGGCTTCTCCCGACAAGAGGGTAATTATAAAGGCCACCTTAGCCCGCTCAGTAGGGAATTGATGGCCCAACGATGTGGATGGAGCATTGACTGATGAAGCCACGGCACTTCTTGGGGTCTCCATCATAGCGTGAAGGGAGCGGCAGATGCAGCGAAGGTCCCGGTGCAGGAACAGGAAGAGCCTTGGCTACAGGCGCAACTGGTGCTGGCGAGGAGGCGGCAGCCGCAGGCGGAGATAGACGGGCCACGAGGTTCTGCATCATGGCCGCGAGCTGGTCAATACGCTGGCTCTGCTGGGCGACAGCCGTCGTGACATCCCGGAGAACAGGCAAGGGTACCCTGGCGGAATCCATGGCCAGTTCGTACTGTCACGGGTATGGTGGATTCGCTGGACCACCGCAAGCGATGATGACGTAAGCCACGCCAGGGAGCGGAGTCTAAGTAGCCCCCGGTATTCACCAGAGCCCGCCGCAAAGCGGGATGGACTTGCTGCGACGTGAGGCTACCAGGTCGCTACCCCTGGCGTGACTTGCTTGCGATGGCGGCCGGGGTACTGCGTGGTACAGAATAGGAATCCAGAGGTGTAGTCGGGGACAGGCAGAAGGTCAGGATGGGTGGCAGAGGTTCGTGGTCAGAGACGGCCAAAAGGGTAAGGGCAGGCGGCAAACTGGCAAGGTCAGGAAACGTAGCGGACGGACTGGTACACGGGTAATCAGACAGGACTTCCAACACTCTCTAGACTAGGTAACGCACATCAACGAACTGACAGAGAGTGCTGGGGGCGTATCCCCTAAATAGGACCAGCGCCTGGCAATAGACCAATTACCGGTATGCTGGCCCTTTAAATCCAGACCAGCCGTCGTGCACGCGCCCTAGGCAGCGGGTACGCGCGCGGTGGCCGGGACAGGCAAGATCAGCGTGGAGCGTGGACGGGTAAATGAGCTGGCGCCCGGGCAGCAGGGGGGTGGTCACAGGCACGGCGGCGGCCGCGGGGGTCAGCAGCGCCCGCACCAGCCCCCATTACAATAGTTTTTGTTAAGCTTCATTACTTTTTTTTTATCTGTGCAGGATAAATAAGATTATTTGTAGATACAGTAGGATGTATATGTTCTACATAAGACATGGTGATATCAGTTATGTTGTTTTTTTTGAGAATTGGAATTTATGTTTTGGAATATTTTTTAAAAACTTACACTTTTTAAAATGTATATTGTAATTCTTCTAAGTGACATTAGCATGCTAACACTTGTACAGAACACTGCAACTCTAATAGTATTGCAGTATCGTATACTTTTGTTGTATTTCTTTAACACCTAGCCTCTACCAAAGCAGTGGATGAGGTAATAAGGTAGGATTGTGAGGGACATCAGGTGAGGGAGGAGGCCCCCTGTTTAATAGCTTTGATGGTGCAATCGCTAATCACTACAGCACCCAAGTGGTTAAATAGCTATGATCAGAACTATCTTCGAACCCATCTGCCGAAAGCTGGTGTCAGCTGTAGTTAGTAGCTGGTACTCCCATATAGGGAGAAGGCTCGGCACTTCGGCCAGCGACATAGTCCCCTCCCCGACATAATGAAAGCCCTTTTCTTTTTAGGCCATTTATTCACAGTGGAGTTACATTAATATGACCAGAAGCTAATGTCCAGAGTAACTGCCGTTTGCAGCACGGACAGCAACTAGGTGGGAGTGAAGTGACTCAATAAGGTCTTGGTTGGTTGTCAAAGGTATTTGGAGCCACGCTGACTGCATCTCACAGCTACTGGAGAGTGCGTAGAGCGAACACAATGATCAAGGTGGTCCCACAGATGCTCAATTGCGTTCAAGTTTGGGGAAATAGGAGGTTAGAGTAGTACTTAAATGTGTTGATCATGCTCTTCCAAACATTTTCTGACATTTCTAGCTGTAAGATATGTAGCATTGATTTGCTGGAAGATCTCATCATCACCAGGGAAGACAATCAGCATCTAAGAGTGTTCGTGATCTGCAAGAATGGATTCATACCCAAATCTGTTTCCCCGAAAATAAGACAGTGTCTTATATTAATTTTTGCTTCTAAAGACGAGTAAGACTTAATTTTAGAGGATGTTTTATTTTTCTATGAACAATAATTCACATTTATTGTTGAACAAAACATCACCATGTATTAATATACTGTAGTGATTTCATTACAAACATCAACATAAGCAGCCAAACTCTGGATTGCATTAAAAAAATTCACCATGTCTTATTTTCGGGGGTGTCTTATTTTTGGGGAAACAGGGTAGTTGGAGGGTGTTTGTTCTCTGATGTTTCTCATCTGACACACCAACGTTACAAAGGAAAACACGAGTCCCGGTGAATGCAACTCTTTTCCAATCAGCAGAGGTCCACTGCCAGTACATCTCTGAAAATTGGAGCCTTTTCTGCCAATGCAACTTCATTAGAAGGGGTACAATGACCATCCTTCAGATTTGAAGCTCCATAGACATTAGGGTTCGATGATCTATTGTGTTTACACACACATCTGTAGTCCCCGATTCATTTTGGCAGTGAGCTGCTCCACCGTAGCGTGTAAGTCAGTGTCTGCACACTTGTGTAGGCGACATCACCTCCTACATCAATGACACCGGGTGCTACGCAGTTTCCACATTGTTCATTTACAATGGTGCCATTTTTCCACTCTCGATACACTTTCACCGCAGCAGCATGTCAACAAACTGTCCAGTTTCAGAGATACTGCCATCCATGTCCTGAAAGTCAATAATCATCCGCTTTTACAACTCTGATAAATCGCCCCTATTAGACTATGTGGCAGAGCCACCATAGGCAGTCGCAGGGTTCTGCCACTAGGTGGCGTACGTGCCACCGAGAGCCTGGTCTCGGTGGGGGAAGCCAGGTATTGTCAGTCAGCAACATTAGGTTGCTGAACCTTGTACCTAGCATGGCTATTGTCCAGCCATTAAGGGCTGGCCTTTCCGGAACAACTGGAGATGGGTGGGTGGTTGTTCCCACGTTCCAGGTCTCCGTGTTCCAGCCCAGGTATTGGGTGCATCTCTGGGGACCTATTAAAGGCCTCCTATTCCAGATTATCGGGGGGCGTGTTCTGCTACCTGCAGTGGTGAGGAGCAAAGAAGCTGGAGAGAGGCTCTGGCCCCCAGAGGCTTGAAAGAAGTCGGGACCCAGTGGGAGACTGGGAGAAATTGAAAGAGTGCATTGTGAGTTTGAACATTAGGTCCAGCTTACACGTTAGAGAGGGTCACTGTGTATATGTTCAGTTAGTACCTAGACGGCCTGAGGTTTTTGCTGTGTTTTCTGTACATGGTTTGCTTGTGTCTCAATAAAGCTGCCTGAGGCCAGTTTAAGACTGCTTCCTTGGAGTTGGAGTTACGTTTGTGCCATTCCGCTTACCAAAGCAGCGATTCCCCGAGCTAAAGAACCCCCTCCCCCCCAGGATGGTCCAGGACGGCATCCAAATGTGAGTGAGTCAGCACAGCCATTACTCATATTATATATCCACCAAGCCAGGTCACAACACCTCCCCTCCTTTATGAGCTATGCGCTGCTGATGTTGAGAGTAGGAGGTGGTCATAATCATGTGACTTGATTGTGTGAAATGGTTCAGGCTGGATTCCCCTACAGCACTTAGCAGCATTTTTTACATCATCTTCATTAGGGTTCTTTTTTTTCACTTGTTTTTGGTCAGAAAACGCTGCAGCCACATTTTATGTTAAAGTCTACACAGGATTTTTGTTTAGTTTTTTCAAAATGCACAATGATCTGGGCTGGACAATTTTTTTCTGGTGTTTCTCCTTAGGCTTTTCTCTGGAACGTAAGAAATTTTAAAAAATGTTTGTGACTCATGCCACTTTTTTAAGTGTATTTATTGACATTTTCAAAAAAAATATATAACCAAACAGCAAAAGTAGAAAAGTGACATTATGGGAAGAGGACGATGGAAGGGAGGGAGTAGGGGAGTAGGGGAGAGGGATATATATATTTATATGTATAAAAAGAAAAGGGTGAACAGGCATGACACGATTCTTGTTCAGTTAAGTCCTCCATTCTTGACTCCAAAGGGTGGGAGGGAGTCCATTACGCACATGTAGTGAGACTGCTGGGGATAAGGGTTGACAGAGGCTAAAGCCATCAGTTAGGACACCTTAGGTAGTCGATGGCTTGTAGATTTGATGCCTATAGTGAAGATCTGTGAAATCCTGTGTTGTTTGTTAGGTTAATCCTAAAGACTCAGAGAGTAAGGCTATGTCTACCCAGTATGCAAAAACGATCATATTTTCGGCGGTTTTAGGATTCTAAAACCGCTGCTA
Source organism: Phyllomedusa bahiana (assembly GCA_025379985.1). Taxonomy (NCBI): domain Eukaryota; kingdom Metazoa; phylum Chordata; class Amphibia; order Anura; family Hylidae; genus Phyllomedusa; species Phyllomedusa bahiana. The sequence continues at coordinate 212,564 of JAODAL010001257.1, read as the reverse complement.
ATCCGAGTGTTTTGCATGCCCATAGACTTTAGGAGAAAAAATGACCTGGTTGTTTTTTTTCCAATTGTTTTCTGGCACCGGCAGTATTAGGAACATGTAAAAACCGCCGGCGTCTGAAGTTTTTCCATCGGTTTCCTGTACATTCAATTGTAAGGCCGACGGAAAAAAAACTAAAACTGACCACTTTTTTTGTGTAAAAAGTGACGAAAACCGTGGCCGCGCACCGGTCAAAAATCAGTCGACTTTCAGACGTTTTTTGTTCAATGCTGTGTGGCCCTAGCTTAACGGAGGTATGGGAAGGCAGGAAAGGGAAGACAGGGCATGGGTGGGTGGGGCAGGATAACAAGGACGCACAGAGCCGCCAAAGGTCCAGATCCGGCATCCTCAAACTGCGGCCCTCCAGCTGTTCGGAAACTACAACTCCCATCATTCCCACTTTTATAGATGATATAAATGCATGATGGGAGTTGTAGTTTCCCAGCTGGAGGGCCGCAGTTTGAGGATGCCTGTTCCAGATGAATGAGAACTCCACAACCACATCATTTAGCCGAGGGGTTGTTGTTGTGGATCAGAATTTCACATGCCACTTTTAAAAAGCATTTGAAAAATCTGAGAAAATTGTGTGTGTGAAGGAGCCTCTATAAGTTAGCGCTGATAACAGTAAAAATGCCTCTTCTGCCAGAAGTTTACAACTGAAGGCAGGAAACAAAGCCCATAGAATGGGCCAGCTGGTAACCTAGGAAAAAGTCTGGCTTCCAGTGTCATACAGCTGTCTTGGGTAACCGGACCAGGTTTTGTGTCCTATTATTAGCGCAGGAGACTCAGCTTAAAAGGGCTTTCCAGGACTCTTCTTTTCTTTTTTTAAAATACAATACTGCTACTTTTACAAAAAAAAAAAAAAATCCTCACCTTCTCTCACCTGGGATCTAGTGCTGCTCCGTCTCCACCCTCTGGAGTTTTTTTGTCAAAGAGAACATTGTGTGCCGTTGGCTGACTTCCCCGTTTGGACAATTTACTTCTGAACAGTGATATTAGCAAGTGGCTGCAGTGGTGAAGTCCAGCTCAACAGAAGAACAACAGAGGGTGTGGACGGCCAAGCGCTGGATTCTAAGTGAGAGGTGAGTATAATTTTTTTTTATATTTAAAAGGCAATTATAAGCTATTTATAAAACAAATAATCCTGGAAAACTCCTTTAAAGTAAATGAAAACCTATATTCACCTGTGCTGATGTTTGTTCCAGTGATGCGCCTGCTGTTCCCTATTAGCTTATGTGGACTACACCCTCTGATTGCAGCAGCCATCACGTGACACTCTGTTTGGAAGACTCCGACCACACTAAAATAAAAAAGTAACTAGTACATACCACACCCATAGTCATTACCGTACACATAGATTTCTGCTGTCTGCACTGGTCCCTTACTGATGACATCACATTCTTGGCTTATGTGATGCTGCAGTCAATCACTAGCCTTAGTGATCACATACCGAGGTCAGTTATTTATTGCGGCATCACATGAACTTTGAACTTACAATCATTAGAGAGAGACATATTCACCTCCTGGAACTTGTAGTCCCTCTGATTTTGTATTATGAAGCCATAAGTACACCACTTCTCTATAGGGTGACTCTATAAGAAGTCTCTGTGGTATCTTCTATGGGCAAATTCCATTATAGTGGGGCGTGTGTTGGAATATGCCCTGATTTTATTACTTACAGATTCTATATAGATCTGTAAGAAAAAAATCTATGTGCGCCTTCCTACAATATTGGAGGCACACACAGGAACAGTGTGGGCCGTAGCGGTCTTACCTAACTTGTGTGATACGAGTTACATGCACTGTGTGAATAGAATTAATAATAATAATCTTTATTTATATAGCGCCAACATATTCCGCAGCACTTTACTATTTGGAGGGAGTAGGTACAGACAAAAGACATACATTGCACAATGAAAAGCTACTTACAAATGAGACACAAGGGGCGATATGTATGAACGGGATTTTCGCCCGATTTCTGGTGTATACTTCGCCTCACCGGCCCGAATCCCCTGTCGGACGCAGGGATGCGATGTTAGGCGCAGCCTTCGCCACTTTCGGATGCACCTCACATGAAGGGGCGTGTAATGGGCGCGGTGTGGGCGTTCTGGGCGGGACGCTGCTCATTCGAATACTCCGAGGCATGTACGATCGCGGGTCGGCAAAGTGCGGCGCATTGCAGCGCTCGCCAGCTCCGACAGGCAGACCTAGTTGATTCTGGTCTAAATGAGCCGGAGGAGGCAAATTGAAGCGAGAACGTAACATGAGAGGAAACATATAGAAGATCGCCACAGAAATCTCGGCTCTCAGCTCCGTGCGACATGGAGTATGATTCCAAAAAAAACGTTTTTTTTACGTGTTAAAACATTATCAGAAAAAGAGCTCAAACCTTCCCAAAAAAAAAAACCACAAAAAAAAATCACTTTCCAAAAATCAAGAACGGCGCAACATCAGGAATTAGGATCTTGGAAATTGCTGGGAAATACAGTAATTCAAATTCTGTAAGTGCTTCTCATTGGTCGGCAGAAACCAGCCAATCAGAATAGGAGTGACAGTGACCCATTAAAACCTATGGAGAAGTATTGACCAATTAAAATCAAAGGCGGGACAGTCAAAATACAGTAAAAATGCAGAAAAGAGCTGATTGGTTGAGCTAGCGGGGGCTTGGCAATCCTGGCCAATCAGAATAGGAGCGACAGGGACCCATTATAACCTATGAAGGAATATTGACCAATCAAATTCAAAGGCGGGACAGTTAAAAATACAGTAAAAATGCAGAAAAGAGCTGATTGGTTGAGCTAGCGGGGGCTTGGCTATCTCGGCCAATCAGTTCTCAGTGCGGGCCGCGGCCCTCGTTCTCAGTGCGGGCTGCGCCGCGGCCTAGTACTTCACAGGGCCCCGTTAACAATGAAGAAGGCAGCGGCGCGGTGAAGCGTCTTCACCGCGCTGCTGCCTCTCCTTGGCCTCACAGCCTAATAACTAATAGGCTATGTGGCCGAGGAGCTTCCGGCGGAGCGTCCCCACGCTGGCAACGTGATGACGTCACGCTGCCAGTGTCGAGATGACGTCACGCTGCCAGCTCGGCCGGGAAGGAGTAAAAGGTAAGTATTGTTTTTAATTTTATGAAACCTGCCTGGGGGCCCATCTATGTACCCTCCTGGGGCCCATCTATGTACCCTCCTGGGGCCCATCTATGTACCCTCCTGGGGGCCCATCTATGTACACTCCTGGGGGCCCCACTATATACCCTCCTGGGGGCCCAACTATATATCCTCCTGGGGGGCCCACCTATATACCCTCCTGGGGCCCCATCTATATACCCTCCTGGGGGCCCCATCTATGTACCCTCCTGGGGGCCCATCTATGTACCCTCCTGGGGGCCCATCTATGTACCCTCCTGGGGGCCCAACTATATACCCTCCTGGGGGCCCATCTATATACCCTCCTGGGGGCCCAACGATATACCCTCCGGGGGGCCCAGCTATATGCCCTCCTGGGGGCCCAACTATATACCCTCCTGGGGGCCTATCTATATACCCTCCTGGGGGCCCAACTATATACCCAACTGGGGGCCCTTCTATATACGTGCCTGCCTGGGGGCCCATCTATATACGTGCCTGCCTGGGGGCCCATCTATATACCCGCCTGGGTGGCCCATCTATATACCTGCCTGCCTGGGGCCCATCTATATACCCGCCTGCCTGGGGGCCCATCTATATACCCGCCTGCCTAGGGGGCCCATCTATATACCTGCCTGAAGGGGCCCATCTATATACCTGCCTTAATGAGGGGGCCTATACATGTCTGCCTAACTGAGGGGAGGTATAGCGCTACTTAACAGAGGGGATGTATATACCTATAATTAGCTGCTGAAAAAGTGAGGATTCTAAGATGTGTGTGATAAATTCTGCAGAGACGAGTCGTGGGCGAGAGAAGTCATCATGGCCGTCTGGGCCAAAAGGACAAAAAAGGAGAAGACGACCGTTTCTTCCTGCGCTGGTACCAGGTGCAGTCGGTGGCACTGGAGCTCTGTTGGTGTCCCTGGAAGAGACGTTAACTACGCAACCAGCCAGATGCCCCAGAGGTCATCCCAGGCATCCATCTCCCAGGAGCAGGTAAGAGGAACACACCATTCACTTCTTACACTGTAGTCAGGTGAGGGGTGGGGGCACCATTCACTTCTTACACTGTAGTCATGTGAGAAGGTCACATAGTTTCCTTCTTTAACTCTTTACTTTCCTGTCTGGATTGTCTCCTGCAGAACCTTCTGTCCAACTTTTTACATTTACAGAAAGTTTTGCGGGATGTATGGTTTGGATTGCATCAATGACAATACACTGCAGTACACAAGTGCCGTAGTATATTGTACTAGCAATCACTTGTACAAATACCCAGGTGAGACGGGGAAAAAAAAGATTTAGAATGACATTATTTTTAAATATTACCACCATAAAAAAAAGGTCTGAATTGTATCTGTGTCATCTCCTCACTTTTGCTATAAAATTGGGATAAAAGTGGAAAAGTCATATACACCCTAAAATGGAAAATGATACAAATAAAAACCCTCACCCCATAACAACCTAACCCCGACACAGCTCAGCTAACAGAAGAGGTTATTGGTCTAAGGCCATGTTCACACGGCTTAAAATGGGCCGTATTTTGGTCCGTACTTACGCGCCGAAGTGCGCCAATTACGGCCGAAAACGGCCCATTCATTACGGTGATTCACAGTTCTCATAGAGAACTATGGATTACGTCTCCTCTCCCCGCCCGGCGAAGCCGCCGGGCGGGGAGATAATTGACATGTCACTTTCTAGCGGCGTATATGCGAAGTGCCGGCCCCCCGCTCACTCCCCCGCTCCCGCCCCCACGGCATAATTGCGGGGCGTAATTATGCCCTGCAAATACACCGTGTGAACATAGCCTAAGACAAAGCTATTAAAACACATTAAACTCTCATTATAAATTCGGTATCAACGGAATTCTACTGACCACAAAATAAAGATTAAGAAGGGCGACATGTATAAACGGTGCTGCGCCAGAGTTTTCACTCTATTTTTTTTTTATTTTTTTTTTTGGGGGGGGGGGGGGCCTGACACTTTGGCTGTATGGGGCCCTGAAATTCCTGATGGCAGCCCTGAGAATAGGAGCGACAGTGAACCATTATAAGCTTTGGAGAAGTATGGACCAATCAAATTCAAAGACGGGACAGTTAAAAATACAGTAAAAAGGCAGAAAAGAGCTGATTGGTTGAGCCCAGGTGGCAGATATGAATCCACCAATCATATGTAGTGCGTCTATTTTGAGTGGAGAAAGAAGGGCGCGATAGGAGGAGGTGCGCTCATACATGCGGGGAAAGGTTCACCGCGCCTCGCTCGCTCTCCCATTAGTCCAAATAACCGCGCCTCTTTTAACTTAGCCAATCACAAACAGAGCTCGCTCTGCATTTCTATGAGATAAGTAGCTCACCCTCTGATTGGCTAAGCAGGACGAGCCCCTCTTCCCCCCAACCAATCACAGTACTAGAATATTTCCCATAGACAGTAATAACTTTTAGGGCGCCCTTCTATCGCGCCCTTCTTTCTCCACTCAAAATAGACGCACTACATATGATTGGTGGATTCATATCTGCCGCATGTGCTCAACCAATCAGCTCTTTTCTGCCTTTTTACTATATTTTGAACTGTCCCGCCTTTGAATTTGATTGGTCCATACTTCTCCTTAGCTTATAATGGTTCACTGTCACTCCTATTCTCATTGGTTGGTTTCTGCCGACCAATGAGAAGCGCTTACAGAATTTGAATTACTGTATTTCCTGGCAATTCTCTATATCGCAATTCCTGATGTAGCGCCGGTCTCGGCGACAAACGTGTTGTTAGGGATTTGATTGATTTATGTTTCTAGAAGGTTTAAGCTCTTTTTCAGATATTATTTTACACTTAATAAAAACGATTTTTTTAATCATACTCCATGCCGCACGGCGCTGAGAGCCGAGATTTAATTGCCCCGATATGGCCATAGACTACAATGGGAGAAATTTCTCGCGCCGATTGGCCGAGATAGCCAAGCCCCCCTACTCAACAATCCCCCTTTTTTCGCTTTTTTTTAACTGTTTTTTGAACTTCCCCCTTTTTAAATTTTATTGGTCAAATTTCTCCATGGGTTAAATGGTCCTGTCGCTTCTTTCGTTTGGGCCCAGGTTTGCCGAACCCCCCGCTAGCTCAACCAAACCAGCCTTTTCTCATTTTACTGTATTTTCTGTCCCCCCCTTTGAATTGATTGTCAATACTTCTCCATATTTTTTAATGTTTCACTGTCGCCCTATTCGGATTGCTGGTTTCTGCCAAAATTTTTAAATTTACTGTATTTCCCGGAAAATTTCCCAAATATCCAAATTCCGATGAGGGGCCGTTCTTGATTTTTTGGAAAGTGATTTTTTTTATGTTTTTTTTATATAAGGTTTGAGCTCTTTTTTTTAAAAAGTTTTTTACACCTAATAAAGGCGTTTTTTTGATTCATAATCCACCCCGCACGCCATCTTTAATGATTTTTCGCTTTTTTCTACCCGGGGCCGAATGGGAATACGTTAGGCGCAGTCCTTCTCGCCTAAGCCCCGCACGCGCCCCACACACTGGCGAGGCGCGGTAAACCCCTTTCCCCCCAGAATGACCACCCCCTGGGACGGCGAATATTAGGCCAGTCCCCCACGCGCCTAATCCCGCACTGCCCCTAACACACGGGCGGGGCGGGGCGGACTTTACACCGCAGTAACGCACCTGGGGCCCCGACAAAAAGGGGCGCAAATTTCCCAAAAACTTGTGAAAACTGCGCTCCGACGCGCGAGATTCATACATGTGGGCCCAAAATTGAGGGCCCCGCTCGCAAAACTTACAATCTTTTAGGTTTATGGGGTGAACAAGGAAAAGTGCAGTTTTTAAACAATGGCCACTGTGACATTAACCCATAACCGCCGGAGCCAGTTTTGGCCTCTCGACAGAGCCCTTTTTTTAAATCGTCATGGGGGCACTTATGTGAGAATAACTTTTTGACACTTTAACCAACCATGTGTTTTCAAATTGTTTTTCCGTGACACATTTTGCTTTAAATATAAAAAAATTTTGGTCCAAAAATGTTTTTTTATTGTGAAAAAATATCAAAAAAGGAAAAATTTAAAAAATTTCCCAATTTTAAACTTCAAAAATTTCTGCATGAGACAGATAGTTAATTCCACCAAAATGTTTAAAGGGGCTCCCCTATTCTGTGTATTTTGGGCACTTTTTTTTAAATGTTTTTTTTTTTTTTACGACATTGGGGGGCTTAAAAATTTATAGTAATTTTCAAATTTCAACAAAATTTGCAATATCCCTTTTTTAAGAACCCAGTCCGTTCTAACGGATTTGATTGGCCTTTATTTAGATACCCCCATAAATCCCCTCATCTAAGAAACTACCCCCCTTAAATATTCAAAACCGCATTTAGTAAGTTTTTTTAACCCATTGGGGTTTTCACAAATTAAAAAAGCAAATGGAAGTAAAATTTAAAAAATTTCACTTTTTTGCAGATTTTAAATTTTTTAACATTGTTCCAAAATACTTAAATGTGATCAGGGAAAACAACTTAATATTGTTTCCCCCAGATTCGCCGTTTTCAGAGATATCCCATATGGGGCCCCATGCATTTTTTGGGCTCAACCAAAAGCCCCCAAAAAGGGGGAGCACCTATGGACTCGGGAGTCCATTTTCTTTACCTTTTTTATTTGGGGGGCCATTCAGGTTTGCGGACCCCCTAAGGTTCCAAAATTTTAAAAACCCCCAAAAAAATACCCCATATTGGGAAAACTAAAAACCCCCCTTAAAGGGAATAATCCAGGGGTGTTAGCATATCGCCCCCCACAGGTTGTCCAAAAAATTTTAGCGTTAGGCTGTAAAATGTAAAACAATTTTTTTTTCCAATAAACTGCAATTTTAGCGAAAAGTTTTTTTTTTACAAGGAATCCGGAAAAAAACACCCAAAACCCCTTTTTACACAATTTTTCCAAGTTCGGGAAATCCCACATTGGGTGTAATCGGTTTGGGGCGCATGCAGGGGGGATAAGGGGGGAGCGCACTTGGGTTTCGGAATAGATTTTTGGTGGGCCCTTCCAAAACAAAGCCCCCCAAAGTGCCCAAAAAGGTGAAACCTTCCAAAGTCAACCTAAATTTTTTGGGTTCAGCACGCCTCAAAGAATCATCTAGGGGTGTATTTTAAAAATTTTGGGTTTCACAGGTTTTCAAAGTTTTTTTTTTTTTGCTTGGGGTATGAAAAAAGGGGGAAAACGCAATTCCGCCATTTTTTTTGAGCTTCAATTTTACAGCGTTCGCCGTTCAGTTTAAAAGACAGGATATCTTTATATTTTGGGCGGACAATTGCAATGGTATGATTTTATATAGTTTTTTTTTTTTTTTTTATAACTTTAACACAAAGAAATAGGTCTTTTAAAAAAAAATTGCGTTTTTATGTTTTTTCTGATAGCCATAACGTTTTCAGTTTTTTTAAAAAGGAAAATCTGGGCTTTTTTTTTTGTGGGGGAGTTAATGTTTTTATTAGTACCATTATGGGGGGCATATCCGCTTTTATCACTTTTTTTTTAAGGTTTTTGTAAGGGGGATTTTGAACAAAATACAGCTTCCTGGAGTGTTTTTTATTTTTTTTTTTAACAGCGGACCGTGCGTAAACTGACATCTATATTACTCCCAGGCGATACATTTCAGCGATACCAAATTTGTATATTTTTTTTAATTTTACTGCTTTACACAATATAAACACTTTTCAAAAAGGAAAAACACGTTATTTTTTCATCGCCAAAAACGAGACCCTAATTTTTTTTTCTGTGTACGAGCGTGTAGGGGGTTGTTTTTTGCGGAAAAGTTGCTTTTTTTTTGGGATAAATTTTGGGGGGGCAAGAATTTTTATCAGTTTTAAAAACCCTTTTTGGGGAAGGCGGGGGAAGAAAATAGCAATCCTAGTATGTTTTTTTATTTTTATTTTAACAGCGCTCACTGTGCAGTTCCGACCCTTAGCTTTTTCTCTCTGGGCATACGATTATGGCGTACCCTATTTATATTTTTTTAAATTTTGAAGCACTTTTAAAAAAAAAAAAAGTGTTTTTTTTGTGTTAAATAATATTTAGCATCGCGCTCTGAGAGCCTAACTTTTTTATTTTTTCCCTAACAAGAGTTTGGACTTTTTTTTTTTTCGGGATAACTGAAGTTTAAAATTTGGTACAACTTTTTGGGGCTATTAATTTTTGATCCTTTTTATTCAATTTTAGTGTGCAAGAGTACAAAAAAACGCAAACTGTGACTGTTTTTTTTTTTTGTTTTTTTAATGGGGTTCACCGTACGGGGGTTTAATTAAATGAAAGATTATGGGGGTCTTACCACGCGGCGATACCAAAAAAGGGGATTTATTTATTTTTGATCTTTTTGGGGCATTGGCGTTTGTAAAGGGGGAAAGGCGGTTTTTAAAATGTTTTTTTTTTTTTTTTTTGTTTTAAATTTTTTTTCAATTTGACATTTTTTTTACTTTTTTTTATTTTTTTATTTAATTTAAAAATATAAAATTGGTAAAAATAAAATGCAAGTTTCGTATGTGTATGGTTCCATAAAGGTAATGAAATGATTTGGGGGATGGTGAAAAGAGAAATCGTTCATTGAGGGAAAATGAAGTGGGAATAATTTGGGGATTTGGGGGGGGAAAAGGAGGGGATTTTTGGGGTTTTTTTGAGATGAATTGGAATGAAGGGGTAATAGGGGGTAAAGGTGGGGGTGAAAACCTTCCCAGCGGGAAAATTTACCCTGGCCCATTGCGATCGTGCGTGGCTCGCCCCAAGCCCCCCCGCCGATCGCCAGGGCGTAAAATATCCATTTGCGGGGAATCCTTCCGCTAGGGGGCTACCAACCCCTATGCTGGAAGGGGTTAATATGGGGTTGTTTTATGTAGAATTCGGATGAACCTGCCACCCAAACAGTACATCTACTGTATATACAGTTAAATCCACAAAAGCAGAGCAAGGTATATTTTTATTGATTTTTATTGCATTATTTTTGTGCGTCACTATTTTCTTTTAATGCCTTAGCAACATAACAATCACCCTCTTCACCAACATATGGAAAATACCCTTTAATTAATAGCTATAACCTTTGAGTGACCTTGGTGCTTGGCACATGTTGTTTTCGCCTCAGTCTCTGTGTCCTGGATACTTTCCACACATTCCAGACCAATTAGTTGGGAAGAAGGCAGGAGGCATGCACACTGCACTGCTGTGTTCTGCCCGGTGATGACACTCTGCATTAACCCCATAAGGACCCAGAATTTGTTTCACAGCCGGGACTTTAATTTTCCTTTTTTTTTTCCAGTACAAGTTGCATTTTACAGTGACATGTTTTTCAGGTACATATAATTATTAGTTATAATTCATCTTTACTGAGAAAAAATGTAAACAAAAAAAAAATCACAATTCCGGCACTGGGTTTTTTTTTTTTTTTTTTTGCATTTTGTCCCCATAATTTTTAACTTATTAGAAACACCAAGTTACCTTAAAAGGATGTTCCAACCATAGACCGTTATGGCAAATGAATAGGATGTGCCATCAAAGTCTGACAAGTACCGGTACCACCTCTGAGACCAGCATCTATCTCGGAAAAGTGTCAGCTTAGATGCAGAGCTGGATGCACTTGCTCACGACTCGCCATTCTGTTCTATGACAGGGCTGATTACAGCCAAACACACTGATCACCTGTACTCAGAACTCCGATATAAAAGAATGGAGACTTGTGCACAAGCGCCAACAATTACTTCATTCGGGGGCTTGTTCCAAGATAGGTGCGGGTCTCAGAGGAGGGACCCACACCTGTCAGGCTTTGATGGTATTAAAGGGGTTTTGCCATGAAGTGAGTTCCTTACCTCTATTCTGCTCAGGAGAGAAGATAAACAAAGTATGCTGAGTCATGAATGGCTGCAGGGGTGAGAGGGAGGGGGTGAGCCGAGAGCAAGGAAGAAGGGAGCGTCTGCAATGTGTACTCAAATAATTACATTACAACCAGTGGATTCTATACAAAAGACACAGGCTCATTCACTGCTTTTTCTCCACAGTCCCTTGCAAGCTCCTTCATGTTCCCTGTCATCAGATAAGAAGTGCAAACATGCAAGCACGGCCAGATCAGCTCCTGTCAGTGTCCTGGTCGTGTCTAATGTAAACTTTCAGGAAACTATGGGGGACTGAGCAATGCTGTAGCTCTCACAGGCTTCACTTTTTGTTATCACATATATTTAGAAAAGTGATTAAATACCCATTTTGGAGGATCCCACGTCAACATTACATTGTGGCAAAACCCCTTTAATGCCCATGGTGGGAACACCCCTTCAATTCTGCAAGTCTGTATAAATATGTTGATTTAAAAACTATTTTTTTAAGTTCACTTTTTTTGTTTCACTTGGAAACCTAAAGCAGTGATTGTCTGATCGCTTATTTATTGCTCTGGAATATTAGGGTATGTTCACACAGCATATTACAGCACACAGGAACAATACGCATTCATTAGCGAAGTACATGTTTGCGAGCACATACTTTCAACGCACAATGGACTGTGGCAGCTTGCTGCCTCATATACTTTTCTATTTCTCGGTGCATACTGTACGCCCCTAAAAAGAAGTGACATGTAATCTCTTCCTGGTGCATATGTGCGAAATATGATTGTTAAATCATCGTCGTGTTAACAATTTTGAATGATTTTACACGTTGTACTTGTACAATGTTTTTACTGTATTTGTAGGGCGTATTTTGGCACAAATATGCTCTGAAGTACGCCGTGTAACATACCTTTAATGTCTGTCAGTGTGTAACTCACAGGCTGCCTAGTACAGGGAACACTTTTCAGTGCTGCAGGTCGGCCCTTGCACCCATTCTCCACATTAACTTCAATGGGAGTTCAGAATATAGCCAAGCAGGTGTGCTCATCCATATTTGGAGCTTCCATAGGGAGGGGAGGCAAGCGGCGCCCTTCCGATTCTCCAAGACGGTCGGTTCTTAGCGAGTTACAGGACATGGGTACACCCCTTTAAACAGGTGGCCAGTGAGATTCACGCTTGCATCCCCCCTTCTAATTCATTTCTATAGCAGTTTCAAATAAAGCCGAGTAAGCGTACTCACCTATATTTGGAACTCCCATACAAATAATCGTCTATGAAACGGTCAGCTCATGGTGAACTACAAGCTGACCTGCAATTCTGAAAAGCGCTTATGTGAGCATCGCCTTTAAGGCTATGTCTACACAGCACTGGTTTCTGGTCGTATTTTCAGTGGATTCAGTATTTAGAATCCGCCAAAAATCTGATTGTAACCAGTTACCCATAGACCTTAATAGAAAATATGTGCTGTAGTCTACACGGCACGGATTTTCTACTGTCAGGCCTGTAATTGAGATCATAGGTAGACCTCAACTATGAGAGACAAAATGAGAAAACAAATCCCAAAAATCACATTGTCTGATTTGGAAAGAATATATTTGCAAATTATGGTGGAAACTAAGTATTTGGTCAATAACAAAAATGAATCTCAATACTTTGTTATATATCCAGTGTTGGCAATGACAGAGGTCAAACATTTTCTGTGAGTCTTCTCAAGGTTGGCGCACACTGTTGCTGGTATGTTGGCCCATTTCTCCATGTAGATCTCCTCTAGAGCAGTGATGTTTTAGGGCTGTCGCTGGGCAACACAGACTTTCAACTCCCTCCGAAGGTTTTCTATGGGGTTGAGATCTGGAGACTGGCTAGGCCACTCCAGGACCTTGAAATGCTTCTTACGAAGCCACTCTTTTCTTGCCCTGGCGTCGTGCTTGGATCAGTGTCATGCTGAAAGACCCAGCCCGTTTCATCTTCAATGCCCTTGCTGAAAGGAAGGAGGTTTGTACTCAAAATCTCACGATACATGGCCCCATTCATTCTTTCAGAAGTTAGAGATCAGTCGTCCTGGTTCCTTTGCAGAGAAATAGCCCCAAAGCATGATGTTGCCACCCCCCCATGCTTCACAGTAGGTAAGGTGTTCTTTGGATGCAACTCAGCATTCTCTCTCCTCCAAACACGACGAGTTGTGTTTCTATCAAACAGTTCTACTTTGGTTTCATCTGACCATATGAAATTCTCCCAATACTCTTCTGGATCATCAAAATGCTCTGTAGCCAACTTCGCCGGGTCCAGACATGTACTGGCTTAAGCAGGGGGTCACGTCTGGCACTGCAGGATCTAAGTCCCTGGCTGTGTAGTGTGTTTACTGATGGTTTGCCTTTATTAGTGGTCCCCGCTCTCTGCAGGTTTACTCACTAGGTTCCCCCGTGTGGTTCTAGGATTTTTGCTCACTGTTCTTGTGATCATTTTGAAACCCCAAAAGGGTGAGAACTTCGTGGAGCCCCAGATCGAGGAAGATATCAGTGGTCTTGTATGTCTTCCATTTTTTAATTATTTTCTCCCCAAAGTTGATTTCTTCACACCAAGCTGCTTGCCTATTGCAGATTCAGTCTTCCCAGCCTGGTGCAGGTCTACAATTTTGTTTCTGCTGTCCGACAGCTTTGTTCTTCACCATAGTGGAGTTTGGAGTGTGACTGTTTGAGGTTGTGGACCGGTGTTTTTATATGAAACCATTCAAAACGGGTGCCATTACATGGGTAATATGGGGACAGAGAGCCCTTAAAGAGAAGTTACAGGTCGTGGAGCCAAAAATCTTCTTGTTTGTAGGTGACCAAATACTTTTTTTCCACCATAATTTGCAAAAAAATTTTTTCCAAATCAACAATTTTTTTGATTTTTTTTCTCATTTTTTCTCTCATAGTTGGTCTACCTATAATGTCAGGTACAGGCCTCTCTCATCTTTTTAGGTGGGAGAACTTGCACAATTGGTGGCTGAGTAAATATTTTTTCCCCACTGTATAGTCTAAGGCTATGTCTCCACTGCACAGCTTTACAATTGTATTTTCAGCGCTTTTACTTTTTAAAAAGCGCCAAAAATATGATCGTTCATGCGGCCCCATCGACTAGAATAGAAAAGACGAGCTGTAGTCTCCACATCTCGTCTTCTGGCGCCAGCGTATTATATAACATGTTGAATAATACGCTGGCGCTTTGAGTTTTCTTGGCGTCTTCCCACACAATACAATTGTATGAGCAACATAAAAAAACTGAGAAACAACCGCGGGCCTGCATCAGAATAAAAACTTTTCACTTTCAAGGCCATTTTTCCTTTCCGATGAAGTGTAGACATCCCCTTTTAGGCATTTTCCCCACGGCACGGGTTTCGGCCGGTTTTTCAGCCGGTTTACTTTTTTTCAGACCGCCTGAAAAACCGGCCGAAAATTAGCACAATTGTGCTCTATAGAAAACCCGTGCAGCAGTCCCCACTGCACCAGTTTTCCTCCCGGCGGTTTAGGTAAAAAAGCATTGAGCAAGCACCATCTTCTGTCCGAAAACCGGACGGAAACTGTGCTTCTCAATGGGAAGGGGTAGGGCTCTTCTCCGCTCATCGCGGAGAAAAGCCGTCCACCCCGCGGCCGTGGGGACGGGCGCAAAACAGGACAAATACCGGCCGGCAAACCGGCCGGTATTTGTCCTGTGCTGTGTGAACGCGCCCTAAGGGTGAATCCTCATGGTAGGTTACAATTTTGACATCTTGAACTTGGTTTTTGGGGGACTGTTCTGTCCATGATTTGCTCCTCCTCCTTCACACCCACATGTTCATGTTCTGCCCGAAAACCAGGAGGAAGAATGAACATGCCCTAAGTTTTTAGGAACGCCGGCAGTGTCAAAATCCGTGCAGTGTGGACTGCTGAACGGATTTTCTATTTAAATCAAAATAAAAGGTTGACAGTCGCTTTACAAATCCGAAAACCATCTAAAACTGACTGAGAACCTTTGCCATGGGAACAAGCCCTGAATACTGAATCCACCGAAAATCCGGCCAGTGCTGGGTAGACATAGACGCCGTATAGATGGGCCCTAATGTGCTGCAACCTTGTAAACAGATACCTATGGGAGACCTGGGCTACACCTGCACTTGCCATGGTAACCATACCCCCCAACTTTTAGAGATTGCAAAGAGGGACATATCAGGCTATGCCTCTAACCACACCCAAACACATGACCACACCAAGACACGCCCCAAACCACACCCAAACTCATGACCACACCTAGACACGCCCCAAACCACACCCAAACACATGACCACACCAAGCCACACCTCTAACCACACACATACATGACCATATCTCCCAACTTAGAATTGCTAAAACGGACAATCATGGAGGCCATAGCTCTCTAACCAACGCCAAAACAATGACATCACACCAAGACACGCCTCTAACCACGCCCAAACACATGACATCGCACCAAGACATGCCTCTAACCACGCCCACACACATACATGCCAACGTTTTAGATAGCCAAAAGGGACACATTTTCAGGATTGCTTTGTACCCAGTGATGAAATATTAAAGGGGTTGTCTCACTACATTGATTCATCTCACCTCAGTCCTGTTTTCTTGATTTCACTTTGAATTCAGGGGCGTGTTTACTGGCTTCCACTAGTCAGAAACAACACTTGGTTTTGCACATGGAAAAACTTTGTTTGAAAAAACAAATGTGCACTGGTGTGGCAGCAATACATATAAACATTCAAATTCAAATAACAGTGTCACACTATGGACCAAGGAAACCATCTAATGGGAGATAGGTAATTTGGAATAAGCATTACTGCTAACTAAGATACATGAAAAAAATGAGGGTCTTAGTTTTTACTTCAAGGGGTAACAATAGCATAGGACCCACCTGCATTTGAGGTCCCCTTGAAGACTGGGAGGTGGGCTTAAACATTTTTGGCCAAAAGTAAAAACTAAGAACCTCATTTTTTTCATGTATCTTAGTTAGCAGTAATGCTTTTTCCAAATTTCCTATGTCCCATTAGATGGTTTCCTTAGTCCATAGTGTGCCACTGTTATTTGAATTTGAATGTTTATTGGCTTCCACTAGGCTGCAATAGAAGCCAGGTCTGTAGCTATAGCAACCAGTGCTGGCAGCCTATCAGGAGAGTTCAAACAGGTCTGTAGCTATAGCGACCTGAGGAGCTAATGCAGCTCATACAAGGAGGGGGTATGTAGGAATAGATAGGACATACATTGCAAAGTGACTTGTTTTTGCAAGATCTTTAACATAAAAAGCAATCCTTGTAGTGAGACAACCTCTTTAAGTAAATTGTTATGTAATATACAGCGAGGAAGCCATCAGATACTGTTTAAAGCAAAATAGTCAGTTTATTGATGCAAATTTGTTTCCTAAATGACAAAGAGGTACATTTATAGAGATAAGAGGGACAGAGGGACCTGGGTTAAGAATAGGGACTGTCCCTCCAAAATAGGGACACTTGGGAGGTATGCATGACAACTTTCTAGACAGCCAAAAAGGGAGACATTTTCAGGATTGCATTGCATCCGATGATGAAATATGAAGGTATGTAATATACAGTGAGGAAGCAATTACTTTTTAAAGCAAGATAGTTTATTGACACAAATCTGTTTCCTAAATGAAAAGAGGAACATTTATACAGCTAAAGAGGGACAAGGTGTTAAAATAGGGACACTTGGGAGGTATATGATGGTAACCCACTGGCACGGTCGCCTTGAGGGCTGCAGATGCTGCGGTCGTTTGTAACCGAGGACACTAGACCTGCGGGAGCTCCGCTCTCTGACGTCAGCAGCTGACGCAGATCCAGGGAGCAGAGCGGGAACTTGCTCCACACGGTGACGTATATTTCCGTCCCCGGTGGGGAGAGGGTTGGGAGCTGATATCTGAGCAGGCGGCGCTTCTCACAACAGTCCTGCAGGCACCAACCGGAAAGGGGCGGTGACATCGTAGCTATTGGCTGACGCTCCGGGTAGGTGACAGCCACAGCGAGGCTCGGAACGCAGATCGCACGTTCTGATTGGTTGGGGGCAGTGCAGGCTTCATGATGTCAGCTTCCTGGTTATACCAGAGCGGGGAGCGAGTAACCGAGCGCTGATTCGGACTCGTCACTAAGGTGAGCGCGCTGCGGGCTGTTGGTATCCAGTGACTTGTGTTATGGCGCTCGGTGCCGGCTGTCAGGTGACGTACGGTGCTGGGTAGGGGGTGCTGCATCACTGATCAGACTCCTGTGTGTACAGTCTGTGCCTGCACATGGGGCAGTGTCCATACACAACACGTCCGTGTCACTGTTGTAATTCTCTGGGGCTGTGGCTTCCGTTTCTATGTGATCCCATTGACAGATCAGTCTTGATCCAGTTGATAGAACTTTCATGATCGTTTGACAAAGTTTCTATTAAAGGGCTCGTCCACCTTATTTATAAACCAATCAGCTATTGCTGCCGAGGTCAATCAGATCCACCCGTCTCCTCTCTTCCAGCGCTGGCACTGCCGAGTCTTTCCCAGGCTGAATTGGACATCACTTCTGCAGCCTCTGATTGGCAGCAGCTGTGCAGCGCCTCTGTTGCTCCCATTCAGCAATAGTTGGGGGGAGACCCTGCAGAGTCCAAGCTGAAGCAGATGTCAACAAGGTGGGGAGTTTGTTTGGTTTGTGGGGGGGGGGGGGGTTTTCTTCATTTTATTTGAGCCCCGGTATTTAATGATTTTATTTTTAGTATTTAATTATTTTTTTATTTTTTTTTATAAAGTACATGCAGGTTTGAAAACGGAAATGCTTTCTCCGGCTTCAGTATTGTACTGAGATTGTTATTTTTGTCTGTAGTACATAAGACTTTCTATCTATGTAATATT
Source organism: Phyllomedusa bahiana (assembly GCA_025379985.1). Classification (NCBI taxonomy): domain Eukaryota; kingdom Metazoa; phylum Chordata; class Amphibia; order Anura; family Hylidae; genus Phyllomedusa; species Phyllomedusa bahiana. The sequence continues at coordinate 194,696 of JAODAL010001257.1, read as the reverse complement.
TACCTTTAGAATAGTCTTTATATGCAATAGTCTCCTACACTCAGGAGGGAGGGGAGTCTGGTGCTGGACACTTATTATATATATATATATATATATATATATATATAATTATATAAAATAAATATATAAAATTATATAAATATCTAGAATGAATAATATGTATTTAAATATAATTTATTTATAACCCCTTGTAGAATACAAAGGTGACAGGAGCTGTGCGTTTCACATGAGCGTGTGTCATCCTTCCTTAGGCTGTGGGTGTAGACTGTTTATATAGCACTCACCTATTCCTATCATATACCTGTCCCCGGTGATCATGTGACTGCTGGTACAGAAGCATTGAGTGCCATCTATCCAGAGATCAGGAAGACAGAATGGTAATAAACCATCCCTGCCTCCTCTCTATAGAGTCTGACAGCCGACTCTCCACTCCTGCTGGACTTTCTGGAACATTATTGCAGTCACATGGGGACTGTCCAGGCATCTACTGCCATGATCTGTAGGTTTCGATGTTGTTTTGACATGTTACAGTTAAAAAAGACATATTTGCATCACATTCAACCAAGGATGAGGAAGATGGGGATGACGGGAGGGGTGAAGGGAACGTTTAAAGGGGTTGTCTCACTACAAGGATAGCTTTTTTTATGTGAAAAAACAAGTCATTTTGCAATATGTGTCCATTAACAGTGTCCTACCTATACCTAGATATCCCCTCTTGTATGGATTGCATCAGCTCCTCGGGTCACTATAGCTATAGACCTGTTCACTCTCTCCTGATAGGTTGCTATAGCTACAGACCTGGCTTCTACTGCAGCCTAGTAGACGACAGTAAACACGTCCCTGAATTCAAAGTGAAACCAAGAAAACAGGACCGAGGTAAGATGAATCATTGTAGTGAGACAACCCCTTTAAGCTTTGTTTCTCCTGTTGATGAAGACTTGGAACCTATAAGGCGAGAACCAATTTGCCCTAAAAGAATATTTCATTCCTGATCCCAAAATCACTATTTATTTAGTTTTTTGTTTTTTTTTTGTCATCTACTGAATAGTTTGACCTGCAGTAAAAAAAAAAAAAAAAACATATTTTTTGATACCCAGAGTAGGAAAGTGTTTTGCTTCACGCTCTTACTAGAACCCTGAAAAAAGACATTCATTGTCCGAAATGGCATCTTGTTTTATTCTAAATGCACATTCAGCCGCCACTCTCTGGGGATGGCATCTGATTGTGGAGCGCCCGGTCATCAGCTCATTGGGTGTTTTTTCAGTTCATTAAGTTAGGTTCCTTTTAAAGGGTTTCTCCGGACATGCTCTCCCACCTCATCAGATACCAAGCATAGGAAAAAGACAGCTACATGCTGAGTGGTAGAGTTACCAAGACAAGCTTACAAGGCCCTGAGAGTGTTTTGCATGGGTCGTCTTCTAATAAATAGCACCCATGCCTAACACTAGAGCAGGCATCCTCAAACTGCGGCTCTCCAGCTGTTGGGAAACTACAACTCCCATCATGCCCACTGTTTTAGGTTATATAAATGCATGATGGGAGTTGTAGTTTCCCAACAGCTGGAGAGCCGCAGTTTGAGGATGCCTGCACTAGAGCATGCAGTTGCATCTCTCCATGCCCAGTGTCATAACAAGCAGGAGAGCATGCCTGCCGGACACTGTCATTGTATTTAAAGGGGTTGTCTATTAGTTGTACCCGCTGAAGGGACCTCAAAAATGGGAAACAAGGGAACTCTTCTCTAAAGGCCGCTGCATGTCAAGGGATTCGTAGTAGCTCCTAGAACTCCCTGAAAATTTTCAGTGCTGAGGAAAATCGGCATCATGTAAACAATGGCGCTGATTTTCCACAGGGAATAATGCAAGTCGGAATACAGTCGGATTAGACGCTGATTCTGAGGCAGGTTCGGCACCGAATCGCGCCACAGAATTAGAATCCAAATCTGTTGTGTGGATATACCCTTAGGCTAGGTTTACACGGCTAATGTTAAAATACTGTCAAAATCCAGACATGTTATATCTTCCGGCAGATGGCTACGGTAGAAAATCCGTGTTGTATAGACTACAGCACAGACTTTCTATTGCGGTCTATGGGCACTGGTTACAATGGGATTTTCGCCAGATTCTAAATAATGAATCCGCCGAAAATCTAACCAGTGCTGTGTAGACCACTGAGGCTAGTGATTGCTTGCAGTGTCATGTGACCCATGAACGTGACATCAGTCCAAAAAAAAAAATCGCTTGGGCACATTTTGCTCACATTATAAAATGTATTATTTAAAAATTTGCATTTTCTATGAGATTAAAATTAACATGTAATGGAAGAAAGCATCGTGTTTTTGGTCACCAAAATGAAATGTGAACTTCTTAAAATTATTTTAATGTCTTTATATCATGTTTTCTTATAGATTATTAATAATACCTATATGTATTTAATTTTAGTGACCAAAAATACAATGCTTGCTCTCTTTACATGTTCATCTTCATCTCATTATATAATTTATACTAAATAATATTTTATTTTGGTGAGCAAAAAATATTCTAGTAAGATGTATGAATTCTATTTTGATGATGCCAAATTTTGTATTTTTTTTCCAAAAGGTGCCCAAGTGAGATATATATGTGTATGTGTGTATATATATATATATAATTATTTTTTTTTTTTGGACTGATGTCATGTTCATGGGTCACATGATATTGCAAGCAATCAAGTGTCTCCATGGTCACCTGCTAGTCATACACTGAGGGCATGTCCCCACGGCACGGGTTTTTCGGCTGGTTTTGCAGACCGCCTGAAAACCAGCCGAAAATGAGCACAACGGGCTCCTATGGAAAACCTGTGCAGCAGTCCCCACTACACGGGTTTTTCCGCCTGCAAAACATTCTACATGCACATTCTACCGTACGGTTTTCGGACGGAATATGTGAATGTGAAGGGGGAGGGCTTTTCTCCGCTCATCGCGGAGAAAAGCCGCCCCGACCGGTATTTGTCCCTTGCCGTGGGGACCCAGCCTTAGGCTATGTCTCCACACGACTGGTGTACAGTCGGATTTTAAAGCGGATTCAGTATTTAGAATCCACACAAATCTGACTTTAAACTATCCCCATATACCAGAATAGAACATCCAAGGTGTAGTCGACACAGCTCTGAGGAGTTATAGTGCTGTTCTACGGCATGGAGCGCCCAAAAGCCAGGGCAAAAGATGAAAACGACTGTAAAATACTAATTCGAATCCAACCAGTATTTTACACTCTGCTGTGCAGATGCAGCCTAAGGGTATGTCTACACAATGGATTTGGATGCTAATTCTGGGGTGGGTTCTGCGCTCAATCTGCCTCAGAATCGGTGTCCAATCCGACTTGCATTATTCTCTGTGTATAATCAGTGTCGTTGTTCACAGGACGCTGATTTTCAGCACCGACAAAGGACATGTCCGTTTTATTTCTTTATACGGTATTACGTAAAAATAATTTTTCATATTGTTAATAATAACAGATAAAGGAAGGAAACGTTCACAGTAGACCGTAAAATGACAGACTTCATGTAAAGTCGACTATGGTGTGATTAATTAAAACACGAAAAACTGAGGAAAATTCATTACCAGTTGTGCTCCACTTTTGTGATGTTAAAAAGTCTATGTATTTTAGCTAAATTTGCAGATTATTCTGCACAGTTAAAGGGGTTTTGCCAAGAAGTGAGTTCCTTACCTCTTATCTGCTCAGGAGAGAAGATAAACAAAGCATGCTGAGTCATGAACGGCTGCAGGGGGGAGAGGGAGTGGGGGCTGAACAGAGCCAGGAAGGTCAGTGTGTCTTCAATGTTTACTCAAATAATTACATTACAACCAGTGGATTCTCTATACAAAAGACAGAGGATCTTTCTCCACAGTCCCTTGCAAGCTCCTACATGTTCCCTGTCATCAGAAAGAAGTGCAAACACTCAAGCCCGGCCAGATTAGCTCCTGTCAGTGTCCTGGTCGTGTCTAATGTAAACTGTCAGGAAACTAGTTAGGCTGTAGCTCTCAGAGGCTTCACTTTTTTTTTAATCACATATATTTAGAAAAGTGATTAAATACCCGTTTTGGAGGATCCCACGTCAACATTACATCGTGGCAAAACCCCTTTAATACAAAATCCTATAACAGTGTCATAATTGCTTTTTATTACCCTCTTCACCATTCACGTACAGTAAACATTCAATTATACATTCTTCTTCCTAACTGTATACTTTGAGGTAGGGTGTACCAGGTTTTATGTCAAGAAAGTTTGTTCCTTTCATCATAAGGTACTTTGTGTATCACTTCCTTGCTCTCATGAATCTGTGCAGCACATAGAGGCTTATTACAAGTGACGGCTATGCTGTAATGAGCAGGACTTGTCAGGACAAAGTTTTAGCTTCTGGATGTAACCAGTAGATGTTTGCAGTCATTAAGTGGAAATGACGTGAATGTTTAGGAATTGAAAACAAGTAAATGATAGTGGCTTAACTGCGTCTAGGCTGCCCATAGACTATAAATGTCTGTGTGGTGTATGAGTGATTCTTCAAGGCCGTTCCTGAATGTTCTCGCTTTCTGCAGCTACACCACCGGTATCCTGTCTTTTTTTGGGGGGGGGGAGTGGGGGGGGCACATTGGGGGATCGGCTTTTGTCCTTGGTTTGTGGATCCAAGCCCCCCCCCCCCCCTTCACACCCACATGTTCATGTTCTGCTCAAAAACTGGACGGAAGAATGAACAAAAACCGTCCGGCGTGAAATGTGTGCAGTGGGGACTGCTGAATGGATTTTCTATTTAAATCAATGTAAAATGTTGACAGTCGCTTAACGGCGGTTTTCAAATCCGAAAACTTTCTGTAATACAGACTGAAAACCTGTGCCGTGGGGACATGCCCTTAAAGGGTGTTCTCATCTCATAAGTTTATGGTGTAGCGATGCAGGTCCTACCTCTGGGACCCGCACGTGTCATAAGAACGGGCCCCTAATGTCTCTGGTCAGAACAAAGTAGTTTGCACTTGGGCACTTGTCCCCTCTTTACTATAGGAGTTCCCAGCAATGCGTATGCAAGTTAACAAGAAGCCCTCAGGTTTTCTGCTTCTGTTTGTGGTGATGATGTTGTTACTGGGGCCGGGTACTGGGGCAGAAGCTCCTGGGTCTTAACAGGCCCTCCCCAGAGTTGTGGTGGTTGGAATTTTGCTATAACTACAGTCAGGCTTTGTCTAAACAGCAATGTGAAAATGGCACCCAACGGTTTTTTGAACGTTTTTTGTGCAAAAAAAAAAAAACGCTGTTGGTTTTCAGATTCACTGCGGCCCTGTACATTGAGGCTATGGGAATCCGACAGTGGTCAGGCAGAATGTACAACATGTTTTATATTCCGCTGGACGGTTTTAGCTTTAGGAAACCCTAAGTAAAAAAAATCTGTGCGGTGTAGACTACAGCACGGATTTTCTATTGAGGGCTACACAGCGCTGGGTACGGTCGGATTTTCGGTGCATTCAAAATACCGAATCTGCTGAAAAGCCGACCAAAATCCAATGCTGTGTAGACCTAGCCTATAGGTATGTTCACATGGCTGATTTGGATGCTGATTTTTCATCGTCTAAATCCGCTTCAAGTACTCGTCTGAAAAACGCCTCGTATTCGGCAGTTTGCAGACTAGGATTTGATGAGATTTTTTCGATGTGGTTTTCAGTGCTTTTTTTTTTCTCTCTGAAACATCCACACAAATGCCCATAGGAATCAATGGAGAGCTTCAAAACATTTGTCCTAAAAATTTTGTAGCTCTCTATTGATTCCTATGGGCATTTTACACGTGTAAAACGCCTTAATAATCGACATGTCACTACTTTTTGTACACCAGAAACAGCGCTGAAACCACTCTGGAAAACGCGTGTAAAAACGTTGTTGTGTGTGAACTACAATGTGGTTTTCCATTGGAAACAATAAAAATGAACTAAGGGCATTTTGGATGCTGTTTTGGGCACAGAAATGCGCCGAAATCAGCCAGTGAACATGCCCTTAAAATATCGGCTCCACACACATTGACATCCCAATCTGCAACTTTAAGGCCTGCTCCTAACGACCCTGAAACTTTATATCCAGTCCAGGGCTGTGGCGTCGGAGTCGATGCCTATTTTGCAGGAGTCAGAGTCGTCCTAAAAGGGACAGACTCCCAAAATATATAATGAGTTTGTCCAGTTAGTTCGATGCAAAGAGCAAGAGGAATTTGGTCCGGCCAGTGCTCCTGCTCCCATATCTTCAGCCTTATCACATGAGGAGTGTAAGTGATGACATGGAGCAGGCAAAGCAAACAGATTTCAGCAAAATTTTTCACCTGTTTTCCAAGAAGTAGAAGAGTTCAACCATTCATCAAAACTGACTGTGGCTGAGGCAATTCCTTTATACCCTGACATTGTTAGAGATGTGGTCACCGCTTTGCCTCCAACCAAAGTTAGTGTAGAGAGGCCGTTCTCTAGCTTGGAAATGAGATCCGATGTGAGGTCATGTATGCAGGATCTGATGGAGGCAATACTATTTCTCAGAACAAATTCAGAGACTCCACGAATGTTCCTGCAGTTGTTTTCTAAAGTCATATCCAATAAATATATTTTACACTGACAAGCAAAAGGATAACAATATTTTGAACTTGTGACTTTCAGGCTTCATATCTCTCTATCCAACTACAGCTGTTGTGCATGAGGCTACTGTAATTTTATATACAGTCATCTTACCTATCTTATACATACATTCGACTTGCAAGTATTTAGCATCTGCTTCGTTCTGCTGAGTCTTTCCTGTAACTGCATTGTTACTGTTTTGCTCCTAAAAATCAAAATGTAAATTTTTATTATTTTGTTAGTATTTTGTAATTCCACCTTTTGGTTTTCAATACTGCCTGAATCCTTCTGGGCTCTGAATCAGATTCAAGCATGTCTTAACCAAAATCTGATCCCAGGTCTCTTCTACACATTCCCAATGTTGGTGCAGACTGGACTTGGATACAAATACAGCTTTTTCTTCAACTCTACCCACAAGTGTTCAAAAGATCAAAACATTGTTACCCTTTTGCTTATCAGTGTATGTTCTACCTAAATAGCCTTATTATTGTATCATAAGGTGATAAACAGACGGATGTTACCATTTTACTACAGTAAAGTTATCACTTAAACATGCGCCGAGTATGAGGGAGTCGGAGATTTGGGAAATTGAGGAGTCGGGGCTTTGGCTTGCCGACTCCACGGCCCTGATCCACTATTTAAAACCTTCTAAAATTGAAAGGTGACACAATAACAAACAAAAAAAAACCCCACTTGAAAAAACTCGCTTGGTGTGCTGGGGTTAGAACACAGCAAAAGTGTGTTTTCCACCACTGCCAGTTTATGGTATTTGAATGTAGTTGTCACTACTAAACTAGATAGATGGAAAAGATCTAGAACATGTGTCAAACTCAATGTCGTCATCTTACATGGCTGAAGTCTGAGTCAGAAAGCAGGACGGACAAGGTCCGGAAACGGGAGGATGAGCTCTTTAGTTTCCTGAGAGGACACCGCCAGCATTTGCAACAGGTGGCAGTGCCAGCAGAAGGAGTGAGCACCCATTTGGATTTGGAGCGCCGCCAAGCACCTTTGTACCGCTCTGTTCAGCAGATTCAGACCCAGGCCCTCCAGTGGCCACTGTGAATATGAGTTTTACACCCCTGATCTAGAAGATGCTGATGGTAAAACATGTTTTGTTTGCAGATTTAGGGCACACGGCAGTTATAAAATGCCGATCAGATTCTGTAGACAGTTTGCGGATTTGACAGGTCCCCCTTAACCACTGAAAAGCACTTCCGCCTGAAGATCGGCAATGAGATACTGTATGTTCCGAGTTTTCGGAATGTATGAAAATCCACCCAGTAGAAAAAACACACAGTGCAGACTACTGGGCGGATTTTCTAGTAGTCTATGGGGATGATGACTGTTTTCAAATCTGAAAGCTCTTGCCTTGTAGAGATACCTTTAGGCCGTGTTCACCCGGCTTAGTCCCGACGGATTTGGGAGCCGTATTGAGCGCACAAATCTGCCGTGAATAAGGGGCGGGGCCGGAGCGCGGCGGGGGCGCCGCTCCCGGCCCCATAGACAATTCATTGTTTACGGCGCGTACGCGCCGTAAATAATGTGCATGTCACTTTCTCCCCCCGCGGCGGATTTGCCGAGCGGGGAGGAGCGACGGAATCCACTGTTCTCTATGAGAGCAGTGGATTACCGTAATTGCTGCCGCGGATTGGCGCCGTACTGAAGCGCAAATCCGGCGCGCAGTACAGCGCCAATACGCGGCAGAATAAGCCGTGTGAACGAGGCCTTACCATATTTTGTAATCAATTCAAATTTTCGAATGGGAGTCCAATGTAGATTTTGTATCCATTTATAGCGCTGTTCAGTGGATGCATTTAATAATGTGTTTTTTCTTTTTTTTTTCAGATGGAAAGAAGTGGAACATCCCCACCAGTGATAAATGAATATTTGTTGCAGGGCAGTGTTTCTTCTTCAGGAGCACGGTGTATGTATATGATCGCCACATCTGGTATACTCTTTTCAGTTACTTTAAGGCCGGTATGGTGTGCTACGTTTTTTTTTGCACAAATGTATGCATTTTTTTCACATTAGCCTTTCTGTGAACAGGGGTGTGGGCCATACCCCCTAATTATTTTACTACATGCAGTTTGACGCATTAAAAAAAAAAAAACTGTATTGGTTCATATGATTTTGATAAAAAAAAAATTCAACATGTACATATGAGAATTGTTCCTGCTAGGGAGGGAGAAAGATGCCACATAGAGCCTCAAAAAACCGCAACATCTACAGCATGCTGTGTTTGTGAACAATGTTCACACGGTGTACTCCGCTATATGCCTGCAATACGCCTGTTGCTTCAGAAGTACATGCTGCACAGTGCATACTTCTGCAGCACTCCCATAGACATCCACTTTCCCCGGGGCTTAAACGGGGAAGACGACAGGTAATTACCGTATTTGTGGGGCGTAATTTGGACGTATTGCAGAGCAGTTATGCCCCACAAATACGCTGTGTGAACATACCCTTACAAAAAACCAAAATACTCCTAAAATCTCAAATGTTTTAGCAAAAATACATTGTGTAAATCCACCTAGGTTTCTGAAATTGTATTTCATGGTACTTCCTTTTACTAGTGTTCTTGCCCCAGTGTCTTATCTAAATTCCAGTCCTATCCATTTCTGGGTTTCTTGCGACACCCCTTTCCGTGACCTGTATAAAGAAGGCTGTCTGTTTGTGACAGTACAGTATCTAAGAGGGGGGGGACTATCTCTCCTTGGGGAAAGCCACCAAGACTGTGGTGTGAGGATTTATGCGCCTTTCAGACCTTACTGACTGTTTTGCATAAAGTAAAGGCTTCTGAGAAAAGAGCGCCTTTTATTGGGTTTAGTTATCCTCAGTTCACAAGTAGCACACACAAGCTGTCTGTAGATGAACTGCTTTAGCTTAAATCCTTTTCACTATTTCTCTGTGACTACTGGTCACATGATGACGCTGCTGCCAGTTACATGCCATTCATTCAGGAAGAGACCGCTGGAGACTGAATGCCTGCAGATTCACCTGATTGATGAAGGTGACACTATCAGTAGGTTACCGGCGACACTGGCATGGATTTGGTATCGATGGGGCGTTAGCTTTTTTTTTTTTTTTTGGTTTGGAAGATGATTCTGGGCACAGATTCCTCATCCAGAATCTCATTCCATTCCGACTGTTAACTGATTTACGCTATAGCTAATGTAAAGTCAGTGTTGTGTTTTAGACTAGGTCTATGCAACATAGGACAAGAAACTTGTCGAAAACCAAAAAATAGAAAACTCTTTCAACCTGAGTATTTTGTAAATTTTTTTGTCCAAAGCAACTGAGTTTCCAAGTTTTGTTTGTGGGTTTTTTTTTTTTTTTTAGGTTTTTGGGCAGTTTTTAATGTATGAAAAATTCATATACATTGTATAGACACCTGGGCAGTTTTTCATCAGAACCGGCCAAAAAAAACGCCCAATAGTAAATTGACTTCAATAGTAAATTTTCCTCTAGCCGCCATTGCTTTTCACAACATGTTCCTAAAACCACTGGTGCCCAAAAATGAGCAGAAACCCCCCCACCACCACCACCTGTGTAGACCACCGATCGTTTTTTGTATTGAAGTCTATGTAGTAGTTTTTCCACAGATTTTCAGCAGTTTCAGAATGCTAAACCCACAGAAAATCTGACGGAAACCTCTGCTGTGTACTGTATACATAGCCTTAGACTATGCTAATTTTACGTGAGTATAGAATAATCAATTTTAATAAAGTATAGGAGGCAGAAATCTGCCTTGGACAGTCAAGGTAATTTCCTCGCTGAAATTTCACACTGGCAAGCGCTGAAATAGCCGTCGTGTAAACCTTCCCTAACCCTTCCCCAACAAACTGACAAGAATTATTTTTATTACAATGGACAACGCCTTTAATCTGTCAAAGTGATTGTTATGCATTGAAAATAATCCTGAAATCTCTCCATCTTTTCTCTCCCCAGCCGTGGATGTGATCATATACTTAGTAAATGATAATGTGATCCCACTTACAGTAGACAGCCTTTCAGCCACTACAGCACATGAGCTGCACAGGAAAGTTCTTGACGTTCTGCATCTCCCTGATCTTGCTCAGGAAGTGTTTGCTCTCTGGCTTATTTCTCCATTTTTAGGTAAAGGACTGCAAAATCCTATTAGCATCTTATAAAAAGAAACCTGTTCCAGTAATTGCTCCATATAATTGTATTTTTATCCCATCTTGTAGAGGTACAACTGAAACCAAAGCATCATCCCTACAAAGTGTGCAGACAGTGGCACGATCTTCTGGCACGTTTCACAAACTGCACACTAGAAGATATTCACCATGGTAAGTTATGTTTTCAGGACATTGGCTTTGTAAGGATCAGAGATTTCCTTCTCCTTGATGTAACAGCTTGGAACACATTGTAAATGTATATACTAAGCCCAATGAAGCCTTCAGTAAAACACAAAATTTCTGAAGTGGATCTGTCATCCTACTTTTCTTCCTTGTTTAAAAACATCCCCCCTTTTCTTTCTCATCAGTTATTCTCCTATTTATTTGTATTTCTTTTTGCATGAAACAAAAGGCTTTATGTAATTTTTAAAAAATGTTTGTGATCCAATCAAACCGTTAAAAAGGTTTGTTTATGAAGCTTTTATGTATTTATTTTAAATAGCAAAATGTGCCACTATAATTTTTATAATTATGTTTTTATATAGGTGGGATATAGAGTTGGGTTCAAAATTGGACTGGGGGAGGCATTTTAGTTCCAGTGGTGGCAACTACAGTAATTACTGGGGGTTATAAATGTCTATGGTGGCACAAGTCCCTTTTCAAGGATTTTTCCACCTTTTTTTTGTTGTTCTCAAACTTAATAAGGCTAGAGACACACCACATCTATGGTCTGTTTAGTGTGCAGAGAAAGCTCCCGATGTAAATGCTAGATGTATCTATAGGATTACATGGACTGACAGAGGTCAGAATGTATCCTTTTGACCTCCATTTGGCAAATATATGTATGTATACCGCATGAAATAAAAAAAATAAAAAAAACAGTGTACATTAAGGGTATGTTCACATGGCGTAATTGCGGCGCGTACAGTATGGCCACCATTACGCCGGGTGAGTTGGCAGTCGCGCAGATTAGCGCGTACTCCCGCCGCCCCCATAGACATTCATTACTCGCGGCGCGTATTCGCCGCAAGTAATAGACATGTCAATGATCTCCCCGCTCGTAGAATACGATCGTATTGTACGAGCGGGGAGAGGAGGTGTAATCCATAGTTCTCTATGAGAACTATGGATTACCGTAATTACGGGATGCATTTTGCCGCGTATTAAGCGCAGTACGCCGCAAAATGCACCGCCAAATAAGCCATGTGAACCTACCCTAACCCAGGAGCCTGCTCTTTTCTTTACAACAGAATTATTTAAAAATATTCGTTTAAGATGGGAACCTATAGATGACAAATGCCATTACTTGGCTTCCATCAGATGCACCTGTTTAATGGATACGGCTTGGTATGTACGTTAAACAGAAGCCAGAAACCTGCTATGTACCTTAGAAAGGTCTACTGATAATAGCATGATTAAAATACCCACATGCTTGTGAATCGGCAATCTAGAATTAAGTGATCAATTTCCCTGCAGCGTCACCACAGGTAAAACAAAGGGTTCTTCACAAAGTGAGATTTTGGTGCATACTTGCACTGTAATAATACTGCCTTTATTACCATCAAGCTACTTTATCTAAATTGTTTGGAAAGGTGTTGGGCTTGGTGCACACTTCATTATTTTGAACAGCTGACGCAAGTAAAAATGCATGCGTTTACATGTTCATTGACTTGGGTAGGTGGACGGATGTGCAACGTACATTGACATTGTGTCCGTTTTTACATTTCCTGTCAAATATCTGTTAAATTTTGACAGATGGAAGAGGCGGGATGCTGCACTTTTTTTCCTCCCCCCAAATTAAAAAAAAAAAACCCTACATTATACTTTAAAAAAAATAAAAAAAATGAAGCTGTATGTCAATCGAAAATGTATCCTAGTGTATGTACCCATGTTATAAACGTATACTGGAAGCAGGGCTGTGGAGTTGGAGTCGGTGTCCATTTTGGTGACATCGGAGTCTTTTTAAAATGGTCTGACTCCGATTCACAAAATATATAGTAAAATGGTACAGTTAATGCCAAAAGAAATTGGGTCTTGCCAGTGCTACTGCTACCGTATCTTCAGCCTCATCAGTTGAGGAGTTTAATTTTGAAAAGTATTTGGATGACCTGGAGTAGGCAAATCGTTGCTGCCGGGGAAAAGAGTCCGCGCCCATAGCAAACAGCTTAATCAGATTTAAAAACTGACTGTGCATGAGGCAATTCTTTTATACTCTGAAATTTAGAGATGTTACCCATGTGGTAACAGCTTTTCCACCAACCCAAGTTTATGTAGAGAGGCTGTTCTCTAGCCTGGAAATAATGAGATCAGATTTGAGGTCATCTATGAAGGAGGATTTGATGATGGCGATGCTGTTTCTCAGAACAAATTCAAAGACTCCACAAATGATATTCAGGATGTTTTTGTTGAAAACTGTTTTTCTCCACTTACTGCAGCGTTTTGAGTATTTACAATTTATTAAAGTTTTTTGTGTTAAGTTGTATCCAATAAATATATTGTATGTTTCACCTAAATAGATTTATTGTATCATAATTTGATAAAAAGCTTGATGTTACAATTTCACTACAGTAAAGTTCTCACTTAAATGTGCCACGTAAGAGGAAGTGTGAACCAGGGTCAGTGTTAGGAAAATTGAGAAGTCGGCGCTTTGGCTACTGACTCAACAGACCTAACTGCAAAGAAAAGCAGGTGACAGCCAATAGAAAAGCTAGTTTAAAAAAAAAAATTCAAATGTCTGCTCTAAATAGTGGAAATTTGTCATACGTTCTTCATATACGTTATAATGTACATGTTTTGAAGTATGGTCAAACGCGGTGCGCTCTAAGGCCATGTTCACACGGCTTAAAATGGGCCGTATTTCGGTCCGTAATTACGCGCCGAAGTGCGCCAATTACGGCCGAAAACGGCCCATTCATTACGGTAATCCACAGTTCTCATAGAGAACTATGCATTACGTCTCCTCTCCCCGCCCGGCGAATCCGCCGGGCGTCGAGATAATTAACATGTGAATTACTAGCGGCGTATACGCGCCGCTGGCAATTCAAGTCAATGGGCCGGCGGAGTGCCGGCCCCCCGTCACTCCCCGTCCACACGGCGTAATTGCGGAGCGTAATTACGTCCCGCAATTAAGCTGTGTGAACATAGCCTAAGCCTTTAGAGTGCTTTCATGCGGTGTGGTTTTGGTGCGTGTTATAAACAATAACTGATAACTCACTTGTAACACCTTTCTAAACAATTTAGATGACTGAAAGGAGCTTGCTGGTAATAAAGGCAGTATCATTGCTGTGCAGTACCGTAAGTGAAAAAAAACCACTCAACTGCACCGTGTGAAAGCGCCTGCACGGTCTGTTTTTTCTGTTGCAGTGCTGTACTGAAGTGAAACTGCCTTTGACAGCAGGCACCTTTCAATTTCCTCATTGTTTGAAGTGGTGGTGTAAAGGATTAATCAATTATTGTGCTTATACTCCACAAGATTTCAAGACTGGGTTCTCGCCTTGCAGTTGAAAAACGTAGCAGAAGTGCAAAAAAAAATGCATTTTTCATTCTTTTTTTTTTTTTCGTTTTTTTTTCCAACTGTACCTGTGTTCCAAATCGGATTTCGTTATAAAACGATCTGCATTACTTAAAGCAATTTTTTTTTTTTTTTTTTTTTTAAAGTAACTTGCTTTTTTGATGCAGTTGAGCGATATTGGCTTGTCTATTATTCCTTTATGCTTCTCTAAGATTCAGTGAATCAGAAGTAAATTGAGGATTTGTTAAAACCAATATAGGGCGCAGTGAGCTTCCCAGCTCATTTCCCATAATTCCTTGTGATATGCAGATGCTTAGTAGTGGGCTAAAAGGCAATCAAAACACTACACACCTTAACTGGGGCTCTCCATAAGGAGAGATGTTCCCCTTCTCTCAGACACTCATTGCCTCCCACCCAGTCAAGCCAGTATCGCTCTGCTCTACACTGATGAGGGGCAAAACCCCGAAACGGTCGTATGTAGATGAGCGATATTGGCTTGACTAATATTCCTTTTTGCTTCTTAAAGATTCAGTGAATCAGAAGTAAATTGAGGATTTGTTACAACCAATAGAGGACGCAGTGAGCTTCCTAACTCCTTTCCCATAATGCCCTGTGAAATGCAACATGAGAACCCATCCTTAAAGGGGTGCTCTGGGACCTATTCATGCTCATTGGACCGTCGGGGTATGCGTAAGAATAGAAGATAAGACTCCTACTTACCTCCCAGACACTCTCCTTCTCCTGGCTGCAGGTCCATTTATTCTAGCTGAAGCCGTGAACATTCATCGTGCACATGACAGCTAAAGTTCAGCTGGGATGAACAGACTGGGAGTGAAGGAGAGCGTCCGGAGGTAAGTATGAGTTCTCCGACGGACCGTCGAGCATGAATAGGTCCTGGAACACCCCTTTTAAGTATGGGTTCTCATGTTGCAGTTCGGGCTTGTCCTCGCTTCAAGGGTTTTTGGACAGTTTTACAGACTGTTTTCGGTTTTGAAAACCGTCTGTAAACCATCAGTCAACCCCTAGAATGGACCTCTATGGAAAATCCATGCAGCGGTCCATCGGACGGTTCTTTAGACTGCTGGCGGTCCAAAAAACATTGAACATGTTCATTCTTCATTTCGGGCGGAATATGAACAAGTCAGTGAGAAGGGAGAGAGCTTTTCTCCTCAAACAGGAACTTGCTGGTAATAGACCGTTTAAATGCTGTGCAGTACTGCAACAAAAAAACCCCACCAAAAACGCCTCAAAACTGCACCATGTGAAAGCACCCCCAATGCAGGTGGTTTTGTGACTTTCCCTAATTTGGTAGACTGTTACTGTGTCCCAGAGGAAAAGTGTATGCCCCCGAGAAATCGAGCAAATGTAGCCTATTTAGAACTACACTCACCGGCCACTTTATTAGGTACACCATGCTAGTAACGGGTTGGACCCCCTTTTGCCTTCAGAACTGCCTCAATTCTTCGTGGCATAGATTCAACAAGGTGTTGCAACGATGCTCAATTGGTACCAAGGGGCCCAAAGAGTGCCAAGAAAATATTCCCCACACCATGACACCACCACCACCAGCCTGAACCGTTGATACAAGGTAGGATGGATCCATGCTTTCATGTTGTTGACGCCAAATTCTGACCCTACCATCCGAATGTCGCAGCAGAAATCGAGACTCATCAGACCAGGCAACGTTTTTTCCAATCTTCTACTGTCCAATTTCGATGAGCTTGGGCAAATTGGAGCCTCAGTTTCCTGTTCTTAGCTGAAAGGAGTGGCACCCGGTGTGGTCTTCTGCTGCTGTAGCCCATCTGCCTCAAAGTTCGCCGTACTGTGCGTTCAGAGATGCTCTTCTGCCTACCTTGGTTGTAACGGGTGGCTATTTGAGTCACTGTGCCTTTCTATCAGCTCGAACCAGTCTGCCCATTCTCCTTTGACCTCTGGCATCAACAAGGCATTTCCGCCCACAGGACTGCCGCTCACTGGATGTTTTTTCTTTTTCGGACCATTCTCTGTAAACCCTAGAGATGGTTGTGCGTGAAAATCCCAGGAGATCAGCAGTTTCTGAAATACTCAGACCAGCCCTTCTGGCACCAACACCCATGCCACGTTCAAGGCACTTCATCACCTTTCTTCCCCATACTGATGCTCGGTTTGAACTGCAGGAGATTGTCTTGACCATGTCTACATGCCTAAATGCACTGAGTTGCCGCCATGTGATTGGCTGATTAGAAATTAAGTGTTAACGAGCAGTTGGACAGGTGTACCTAATAAAGTGGCCGGTGAGTGTATTTCTGCTTTATTAATTTCTATGGAGCCACCGCAACTTCATCACAGTATCCACCTAGGTACTTTTTTTTTCACGTTACCTCGATGGCTACCTTGAACGTAATCATTAACATAGTGTGTGGACCCAACCTAAGGCTGTTTTCACATAGGGCGACATGTATGAAGCCCCGTTCGTGATTTACCTGAGCCAGAATTGTCGCTTTGTAGCTAGAAAGTGCTAAATCTATGACCCGAAGTAGAACAGGTTCATAAATTCACGCGCATTCTACGCTATAAATGCGCGCAAAAGAAATGGCTCCTGGGCACAAAAATCATACATGTCGCCAGGGCTGTGGAGTCGGCAAGCCAAAGCCCCGACTCCGGCTCCTCATTTTCCCAAACCTCCGACTCCTGAATCCGACTCCTGACTCCCTCATACACGGCGCATGTTTAAGTGATAACTTTACTGTAGTAAAAGAGTAACATCAGGCTGTTTATCACCTTATGGTACAATAATCAAGCTATTTAGGTAGAACAGACACTGACAAGCAAAGAACAATTTTGACATTGTGGGTAGAGTTGAAGAAAAAGCTGTATTTGTATAAGTCCAGTCTGCACCAACATTGGGAATGTGTAGGAGAGACCTGGGATCAGTTTTTGGTTAAGACCTGCTTGAATCTGATTCAGAGCCCAGAAGGATTCAGGCAGTAGTGAAAACCAAAAGGTGAATTTACCAAATACTAACAAAATACAAATTAACATTTAGATTTTTAGGAGCAGAACAGTAACTATGCAGTTACAGGAAAGAATCTGCAGAACTAAGCAGATGCTAAATACTTGCAAGTCAAATTTATGTAGATGGGTAAGATGACTGTATATAAAATTACAGGAGCCTCATGTACAAAGCTGTAGTGGATGGTGAGATATGGAACCTGAAAGTCTCAAAAGTTAAAACATTGTTACCATTTTGCTTGTCAGTGTACAATATTTATTGGCTATGACTTTAGGACACCAAAAAATGGTAATAATGCGAAACACTGCAGGACCATTTGTGGAGTCTCTGAATTTGTTCTGAGAAATAGTATTGTCTCCATCAGATCCTGCATACATGACCTCACATCTGATCTCATTATTTCCAGGCTAGAGAACGGCTTCTCTACACTAACTTGGGGGCAAAGCGGTGACCACAGGGGCAACATCTCTAACAATGTCAGGGTATAAAGGAATTGCCTCAGCCACAGTCAGCTTTGATGAATGGTTGATCTCTGCTACTTCTTTGAAAGCAGGTGAAAAATTTTGCTGAAATGTTTGCCCTGGGGGCAGGATTTTCTCCCCTGGGGGCAGCGCTTTGCCTGCTCCATGTCATCAATTACACTCCTCATGTGATGATGCTGAAGATATGGAAGCAGTAGCACTGGCCGCACCCAACTCCTCTTGCTCTTTGCATCGAACTAACTGGACCAACTTATATATTGTCGGAGTCGGTCCCTTTTATGACGACTCAGACTCCTGCAAAATAGGCTCCGACTCCACAGCCCTGCATGTCGCCCATAGTGGTTTTTATGTGTATTTTCCAGCAGTGTTTGTATGCCAAAATCAGGAATGAGTCCAAAATACAGAAGGAGCACAAGCCTTTTCATTATACTTATCTTCTGTGTAGGCTTCACTACTGGTTCACTGTGTGAACCCTTCTGAGCGTTGCATAGTGCCAGGTCACATCTATGAGTTGTCTGTGTAATGCGAGATGTCTTCCAGTGTGAGGCTGGGTTCTCGTGTCCTGTTACTGCATGCATTTTTGTTAAACGCAGTTGGTTTTGTAATTAACTTTGTTATTAACTGATGTTAATTACAAAACCATCAGCATTCAACAAAAATGCATGCAGTAACGCCACGTGTGAACCCAGCCTTAAAGGGGTTGTCTCACTACAAGGATTGCTTTTTATGTTAAAGATCTTGCAAAAACAAGTCACTTTTCAATATATGTCCATTATCAGTGTCCTACCTTTTCTGAGATATCCCCTCTTGTATGGGCTGCATCAGTTCCTTGGGTTTCTATAGCTACAGACCTGTTCAGTCTCTCATGATAGGCTGCCAGCGCTGGTTGCTATAGCTACAGACCTGGCTTCTACTGCAGCCTAGTAGAAGCCAGTTAACATGCCCCTGAATTCAAAATGAAAACCAAGAAAACAGTACTGAGGTAAGATGAATTGATATAGCGAGACAACCCCTTTAAAGCTTTTTGCTGTGGCCAAGAGATGAAAATTATTAAATGAAGATTAGCCTAAGGATTTTTGTTTTCATTTTACTTAGTCTGTTCTTTCTTTAATTTATTTAGATGAACCTTCACTCCAGTTACGCAGGAATATTTTTTTCCCTAAAAGTAGAGAACTTCAGGTGAGAAAAAAAAAATTAAGTAAATAAAAATTAGGTTTTTTTTTCCAGAGCTAATACTTGAGAAGTATTTGATATTTTAATACAAATTTTTAAAAAAACCTTATTCATAAAACTGTTTTATAAGGCCACGGTTATAAAAATCCCTGAAGATGGATCCACATTACTGCACCAAAGTTTGCTTTGTTATTGTACTTTTATGGTAGGCAGCAATTTTTGCTATTTTCATAAAGCTATACTATAAAAAATATTTGTGTAGAAATATATTGCACGCAAGACCAAAATATAAGGCTAAGTGCACATCACTTTTATGGTGTATGTTTTAGTGTGTATGACGGAAAAGCTCCTCATGTATATGCTAAGCGTATCTGTAGGACTAAGTGGCCCAACGGAAGCCAAATGTGTTTTGTCCTCTGTTTGGCCAGTATACGGCTGTATACCGCAAAAAAATATATCACCGGAGTCTGTTATTCTATACACTTGCATTTAGAAAGAAACAATAAGCTAAATATGTGTTTTTTGCCAATCGGCATCCGTCAGAGGCATCCATTTAACGTATACATCCTGGTGCGTACGTTAAATGGAAGCCTAAAACCTGATGTGATCCTAGCCTAACATATTTCTTACGCTTTATTAGCTGAAATTGCCGCTAAAGATTTGTGCACATATGTTGCATCACATCCAGACCCCACACCTCTTTTTGTTGTTAAACTTGCTACTTGTAAATGCCCCTATAAACTAGGTTATCTACAAAGCCATGCCCCCTGAGGAACCTCCTTGATCTCCTTAAATAAAAGCAGCCACATGGTCTGTGTTTAATTTGCACACAGGTTATGTTGTCATGTGGCACCCTAAACAGGAGACTAAGGGTATGTTCATACGGGTAAATTTCGGCACGCATTTCGCGTCGTATTTGCGCTCTAATACAAGCGAGATGCGTGCCGAAATTACGGTAATCCATAATTTATCATAGAGAACTATGGATTACGCCTCCTCTCCCCGGACGTACAATACGATCATCTCTATGGGGCCGGAATACATCGTGTAAACATAGCCTAAGGGCTTGTACGCCCGGCAATTACGCTGTGTGAGCATAGCCTAAGTCAGATGCACAGCTGTTACTGCTTTTTTTAAAATTTATTTTAAAGGGGTGTCTGAGTACATAAAAAAAAAAAAAAAAAAAATTATATAGCTCCATTTACCAATCATAATGGGCCATATGTAAGAAAACGGTCTTGCAGTAAGACTTGGCCTTCATTTCATATAGTGCTCTGGAAAAATAAAATCTGAGCCCTGATCCTGTGGGCAACAAAGACAGTCTTGCTTATAGACCGTTTTGATATAAGGACCATTGCATGGAAGCTTTAGGATGTCAAAAAAATAAATAAACACATACAAAAATGGGACATTACCTAGTCAAAAAACACTACAATTTTTTGGGGCTATATTCACAGCTCAATGGCTGGACTAGACTGAACCAAGTAGCAGACATCTCTGGCCTATATACTACCTGGGAAAAATTAACAGGTGCAGCAGCTCACACACCCCACTGCTAGGGGAACAATTAGATGATAAAAAACTGCTCATTAACGTAATACCTGTTCAGACCAGCATGCAGAAAAGCCACAGTATAATGCATGGGGAGATTGCACAAATGCAAAAATATCAATAAAACAACCACTCACATACCCTCAATGCATGAGGCGGTGGTTGCTGGTACTACAATTGCATATAAATAAGGCGATACAGAAGGGTGCCATAAATACAAATGTGTGGTATAAATAACCAAAATCTATATATAAATAAATCCATAAATGAGTCTCCCATTCAAATGTATGTTGCAGAAACTATATCTGAAACTAGTATTCCTCTAGCCATGTAGACACCTAAAGAGAATATTGAAAAATAAATTGTCATTTGATCCTAACCAGTTTGGCTTGAATATCTGTGCAGATTTCTGATGAGGGTATATTGCGTCTGCTGTATGAAGAGGCAAAATACAATGTTCTGGAGGGCAGGTACCCATGTGACATAGAGGACTGTGAGCTCTTGGGCGGTCTGTCTTGCTGTTTGGAGCTGGGGCCATATAGCCAAGAAAAACATACACCTTCTACACTAAGGTATAGTAGCATGTTTGCTTATTTATTCATAGTATTAGCTGTGCTTGCATATCCAATATTAATGTTCCCGCATCTTTAAAGAAAAATCGAGGTTTTTGTTGTCCTTTGCATTGAGCCCTATGGGTGCAAATTAAGACATCCCATTGACTTGACATGCATTTGTATTGCTTTTTGTCATGTAGTCACTTAGTAGCACGTGACGTTGGAGGGCATTGTAAAAGGGTTCATTTATTTACACTCTGCCTTATTTGCACTTGCCTTACACTAAGGTGGCAAATTTAACGTAAGTTACATCCCAACACAGTCCAGGCACCCTAAAATATACACTGCCACTACCTCCCTTGGAGGGAAGGACCGTCACCCGCAACCACCGTTCAGTTAAGACACTAGTCAAACACTGCTCTCCAGCAGTCACAGGGTTAAACACTATAGTCAAGGCTATGGATTTGTAGAGCATACAAGGACCAGACTTATTAAAGTTTTAAGCTGCAATAGAACAAAGGTACAGTGCTTACAGAATACAAAAAAAATAAGGTGACAAATATACATGCAATACAACTATAAAATAAAAAGGGAGAAATCTTAGAAAACACCTAGAATGCAGATTATTTTCCGTTTCCTGTGGCAAGGACGGAATTGGGACGCAGCTCAGATGATGGCAGAACCACAGACTGAGAACCTAGTTTCTCCTAGGAAACTATTTTTTAAAGTATGACATTTAGGCTCGGGTTTCAGAGCTGTCCATTAGGTCATTAGGGTAATCTGCTGTCCCTGAATGGCTAGTTAGGTGATAAAGGGGAAGGACAAGGAGTATCTAATTGTATGTGCCCCTTGATTGACCCATTGTAATGTGCTCTGGGGGGATGTAATGTTTCTATAGACAAATAAGCATCTAGCTATCCTTTGAAGCAGAGAAAACTCTAGGCTCCATGTCAAAAAGTCCAACTTGGAGATAACCTGTCATCCCTGCATTCAGTAATCCAGTCCAGGAGTGGTTTATGACCAAAGTTAATGATGAAAAAAACAACTTGTAGACAGTGGACACGTAATTGTAGTGAAGGGGGTGTAGTCACTGAGATACACTACATAATGCACTTTCCTATTACAGCTTGTATATAACACACTTTCTTTTTAACACCACAAAAACTTGTTTTTTTTGAATGTGTATAAATAAAAAAGGATATTTTGCTTTTAAAACTGCACATTTTGCATACGTTTTAAAACATACTTTTTTTTTCAGTTCAAAAAGATTGATATACGTTAATAAAATATACAAGCAGTTCCCATTAAAGTACTCATGACAAGAGTTCACAAGATGAATCGGGTATATCAGAACATTGTAGAACAGGAGATGAAGAAATTACATAACCAATGCGGATCATAGAATGTCATGATATAAGTATGTAAAAATAACATATTAAAAATACCTTAGAAAGAAAAGTGAAGGGCAGAAGAGAGAAAAAAAAAGGGGGGGGGGGGGGGGGACAATAAAGGACTCGCAGGAACCCGAGACCACCTCCAGATGGTGTCCTGACGCAGCCACCCCAAAAGGAGCAGAATGATGGGAGATGTCCCAAGTATGAAGTAATCAGTAAGGGTGTGTTCACACGGCATCTTAACTCCGTATGAACATAAGCTTTTCTGATGCGTCTCTGGGTCCATCAGAACGGACCCAGTGATGCATCTAACAATTAGCAGTGACTTGATCACTGCCCGCAATGACAAACACGCAGCGGCGTTAACATGAGAGATCACCGCTGCGTCTTTGCATCGCGCGTGCCGGGTCTGTCTTTCGGATGCGATCAAAGAAATGACATGCAATTCTTTCTGGGAAATCAACCTACCCAGTTATGGATCACCACTGATTGTGAATCAAATTCTCCTGCTGTTGTGCAAATGGAACAGACAACAGGTAGAAGTAATGGGCAATTAGCAAGACAGCCCCTATAAAGAAGTGGTTCTGCAGGTGGTAACACAGACCTTTTCTCTGTTCTCATCCCTTTTGGCTATTGATTTGGTTACTTTTGCATTGTGTCATAGCTCTCACCCTAGAGGTAGTGTGAGGCAGTGTCTACAGCCCACAGAAGTTGCTCAGGTAGTGCAGCTCATCCAGGATGGCACATCAGTGTGACCTATGTCAAGGAGGTTTGCAGTGTCTGTCAGCACAGTGTCCAGAGCCTGGAGCAGATACCAGGAGACATGCCAGTAAACCAGGAGACGTGGAGGGGGCTGTAGAAGGGCCCCCAAAAAAACTGGAATAAAATTTGTTCAAAAAGTTGTATATACCCCAAAATGTTACCAATAAAAACTACCTCAGCCCGCAAAAAAAAAAACGAGCCTTCACTCGTGTCTATAGATGAAAAAACAAAAAAGTTATTGGTTGCAGACAATAGTGCTGCATCACACATTTAAAATAGAGAAGGTTTTTATATTTTTGAAAGTACTAAACATAATGGAAACTCTACACATTTTGTATTGCTGGAATAGTACCGACCTGCAGAATACAGGTAACATCATTTATACCGCACGTTGAGCTCCGTAGAAACAAAACCCCTGCAAAAGTGTATCAATTAAGTTTTTTTTTTTTTTGTTTTTTTTTTTTTTTTTTTGCACATTCCTCCACACTTAGAATTTCTTTGGAGTTTCACATGACATTATATTGTACGGTCAATAGTCCCGTTTAAAACAAAATTTTGTCCTGCAAAAAACAAGCCATCGGATTCCTCTGTAGATATTAAAATAAAAAAGCTATGCCTCTTGAGTGGCGGGGAGTTAAATAAAATTATTTTGCTGATACTCTTGCAGGCCAAAACTTGAGTCCTTTCTTCCTTCATATTTATGCAAGAAGAAGATCGGGATACTGACTGCCTTTAGGAATAGAGGAAATCGGCAAGCAAATTTTGAAGAGAGTCTCGTAAATACATATAAAGCTGCTACAGAAAATGTCGCATCTGAAGACGGAGATGTAACTCCCTGCAAAGAGTATTTGAAGAAGTGCCATGAGCTTCCTTACTATGGGTATGTGTGACCGTGAGGAATAACCAAGTGCATTTAAAGGTTTAAATCCTACTGGCACATTACATGTTCTTGATTTTGTTCTCAGATGTGCCTTTTTCCATGGAGAAGTTGATAAACCCACTCAAGGTTTCCTCAACAGGAATGGCCGTAAAACTGTATCAGTAGCCATAAATATGGACGGCGTGTCGGTCATTGACTGCAAGGAAAAGGTATTTTTTCATGTCCTCTACTACAGCACACTCTTTACACAGTATAATATCATTTATTTATCAAAAATTTTAAATGTGACGAAAATATTTATTTCTCGTCAATATCATTGAGGGACGCAACACCTTGGGTATAGGTCATCACCATTGGAGGTTGACACTAAGCAGAAACCAAACATGCTGGCTCAGCCTGGACGGATTATATCACCCCTCCTGATGTCGGGCTACTCCGTTTTAGCCTAGTGTCCATAGGAGGCAGATGCTGCTGTGCTAGATTTTTTTATTTTAGTTTTCTTTTTTCCTTTTCAGGACGTTTTATTCTCACTTGTCGGGGGGGTTGCTGTCTGCTTTTCCTCTCACGTCAGACACCTGTCCCCACTGACTGCATCTGCAGTTTTTTTTTTGGATTCCTGCACACCACTCCGGTGCGAGGTACCAGAAGGTACCTCCGGGTATGCCCAACAATGTCGGATAGGTTAGTTTGGGGTTCAGAACACATCTTGCCACCATTGCTGCGTTGTTGCTTTTGGTCTACGTTTTTTTTTTTTTCTGTGCAGCGTAAGCATTATTCTTGATTTGTTCTTCCTCCTGAGTGCAGTATGTTTAGTCATCTTACCCCCCAGCGCCGTCAGAGGTGCCGCCGCAGGACCATTTTTTCCACTTCTATCATAATTTTTTTTTTCTAAGGTCGTTCCTCCCCTCTTTGGGTTCGCAATAGTATTCCAGTCCCCTTTTCAGCCATTGGTGGCCCATCGCACCGTTTTGGGGCTGTGGTCTAAGCACAGGTCTTTGCCACATTATTCAATTTAGTCCCGGCTTTACCAAGGCCTAGGTCGCACCTTCTCCAGCCCCTGTAAAGCACTCTGGTCCTCTGTCCCCCTCCCAGGAAGTGGAAATGGTGCTTTGCAGCCCTGTTTTTTTTTCTGGTGGTGGAGCTGGACACCATTTTGCCGGCAATGCACTTCAGGTTCTTCAAGTGCAACCCCTGCTCTTTCCTAGAGGATACATCACTTTGGACACAGTAAGCTGTCCCTCAAGGCCATTTTCCTCTGCTCTGCACTCACTGTCCACTATGTCTCTTTCTTAAGACAATGCAACAAAGCCACCCGGCCCTAAAGCAGTGGCAGCTTATTTTGCCTGCGCCCACTGTCCTAAAATGTTTGCGTGCAATCGGTGTAGCTTGCTCTGCTCCCTTTACATTGCTCTCCAGCCAACCGCTGCGTCCCCGGATGGACTAGGTCCCCCTCACATGCGATGGGTGACCTTTCCTGGCTAACCCCAGACATGGTCTTAGCTTGCTGCCCAACCTAGCACCTCCCAGAGATCAGCACATGATGCATCCCGTAGTAAGAGGATTAGATTTTCCTCATCCTCCGTGCCCCCTGATATTTCTCTAGACATATAGAGGCCTCCAATCAGGACATGACCTGTTTTGGGGACCCATTAGATAGGGATTTCAGAAATGGCAGCTGCTGTTGAACCCCAGAGACTTCCTTCATATTAAGGATGAAGATTTATCTCTCTCTAGGAGGGGATTTCTTTTAAGTGCAACAGGCAGCAGTGTTTAGCGTTTCCTACTCTCTGTGAGGTTGAGGAACCCTTTTTCCAGGGAGTGGAAACATCCTGACAGCCGTTTACCTTCTACTAGGTGGCTTAATTCTCTTTTCTGAGCAATCTGTTGGCAAATTGTCAAGGGTTACCTTTGCCGATGCCCCGATCTTGCGCCTCTCTAAGGGCACCACCATTCCTATTTTGGATGTTTCGCCGCTTAAAGATTATGCTGACAAGCGGATTGAGCTGTGGTGCAGGTCTGCCTTAACAGCCTCGGGACAGCCCTGCAGCCTGCCTTTGCTTCCTCATGGGTTAGCAAGGCCCCACAGTCTGGGCCAAACTGCAGTGGCTAGCATCAGGCACCTCAACAGATCTGCTGGAGCTTGCTTCCCAGCTTTTGTATGACTTTAAATTTCTCTGTGAGGCCTCGCTTGAATCTGCACCTTTGGCCGCCAGTGAATTAGCTAATTTGGTGGCTGTCAAGGTCCTGGCACCCTCATGGTGATTCTTTGCATCAGGTGGATTGCCATCATCCCTTACCTTCAGATAAACTTCTTGCACAGGCCCCATCATGAAGCGCCAACCTGGACAGCATCAGGATCACCCTGGATGCCTTAATATGCTTCAGGTGCATTGTCAAGTACAACAAATCTTCCTTTGTCCTGTCATAGCAGATGGAGTTCCTGGGCATGATTTTTGACATACATTCAGTGAAGGTTCAACTCTCTTTTTTTGAAAATGCTCCTCTTTCCTAGAGGATCTAACTTCATGCACTCTAATACATTACTCTCTTCCATGGAATTGTTTAATTGTGTTTTTTGCTTCCACAACATATTTTAGGATGCTATGCAATAGTTTTTCTCTTACTCTCCCTTGGATATAGAGTAATTGTATGAGAAACTTTCCTCTTTTCTAGAGGTGAAGACTGTCTCTTACATCTACAACCTCCTGTTGTTCACAGGGATGTTACATTGTATTGAAGTAGGAGTGTTTACCACCCTCTCGTGCTAAAATGCATTCTTCCATGGTTTAGCAGTTTTCTCTGAGATGGTTGCAACTTTCGAAGCTGTGCTATACACAGTGAGCCATTCTAGGTTGCTGAGGCGGCTCTCTATTCTGCTTCCATCCAAGTTTGTGTCGACCTCAACTGGCTACTTTAGAGGAAGTCTCTCTTTCCTCCACAATGGCTGATCATCACCATGGATGCCAGCACCTCGAGGTGGGGAGCTGTTTTTGGCTCCTGGACAACTCTGGGTTTATGGTCCACCAGGGGATTTCATCTGCAGATTGATGTGCTGGGACTTGAAGCCATTTTTCTAGCGCTCTCACGTTGGTCCTCAAGGATTCCTTCGTTGGGCGGCACATAAGTTCTGTCCTTGTCAGCGATTTTCATTCCAGGGGTGGGGAACTGAATTCCCGATCTCCTCATGCAGAAATCGGTAGATCCCTGGGAGTAGTCTCTTCTGCCTTAGTTGTTTCTGCTTCTTTGCCGGAAGTGGTGCACTCCAGCTGTCCATCTGTTCGCATTCTGCCTAGCCATCATCGGCTCCTGAATTATGTATCCATGTTCTGGAGACCCTCTGGCTCTCGGTGTGGACGCACTGGGTTCTTCCATAGTCAGTTTTCACTAG
Source organism: Phyllomedusa bahiana (assembly GCA_025379985.1). Classification (NCBI taxonomy): domain Eukaryota; kingdom Metazoa; phylum Chordata; class Amphibia; order Anura; family Hylidae; genus Phyllomedusa; species Phyllomedusa bahiana. Next base: position 167,260 of record JAODAL010001257.1, on the reverse strand, counting down.
TCTAACACTTTTCCCCTCTTTCTCACTCGAGTGCTCAAATGCCTCGAGTGAGAGTTTCCAGCCATACTCATCACTCCAGATAGCCCTTGGAGGGTCTGGTACACAGATCTCATCGCCCAATTGGCAGTTGTCCCTCCCTCTGCACCCAGACTCCCTTTCCAAGGTCCTCTATTCCACCCCACTTTACCTCGGCTGTATTTGGTGATATGGCTGATGAAACCTCAATTTTGAAATCTCTTGGGCTCTCGCACTCTGATTCGGGCCTGCAAGCTGTATTTTTTTGTTGCACCTGGAAAGCCTTTTTTGTCTGGTGTGAACCACTTGGTTTTCACCCATTGGGTTGTTGTGCCCTGCAAGTACTATTATTCATTCATTCATTCATTCATTCATTCTGGTCTGGAGCAGAGCCTTGACCTTTACTCTGAGAGCTCAGATTTTTTTTTTTTCAGAGCACTTTGACCTCCCTTCCTCAGGTCAAGACTTTTTTTTTTTGCTAAAGGTCACTAGCTCCACCCCACCCATTCATAGGCTGATCAAACTATGGAACTTAAATCTTGTTTTAAATGCCATTCAGGCTTCACCTTTTGAATCTTTGTGGGAATTAACCCTCTCAGATCTCCCCCCCCCCCTTTAGTTCTTCATAAAGACTAGGTCGCCCTACGTCCCATTCCTTCATTTCAACCTAACGGTATGTGCACACGGCGTATATACCCTTGGTTTTTAGAAGTACAAGCTGGCCAGCATTTACTTCTAAAACACTGACAGCTGGCTCCCATCCGTCGGCATGTCAATTGTTTTCCTTGCTGCGTATTATATGCCAGGAAAAACGTTGGGTATTCATAGTTCTCACTGAGAATTACCATAATTGCGGAGCGTATTGCAGCACAGTTACGTGTCGAAATATGTCCCGCAATTACGTCATGTTAACGGTACCCTAATGTGGTTTCCTCATTCCACCTTAATGAGGACATAATTCTGCCCTCATTTTGCCCCTCCCTTGCACACCCTCGAGAGCGGTCTCTACTTGTCTTGGATATTGTCAGAGCCGTTCGGATCTACCTCACTGCCACTGAATATTTCAGACGTTCCAACTCTTTTTGTTACAGAGGGCCCTTGTAGAGGTGCGGCGGCCTCTAAGGCTACTATTGCAGCTGGATCCATTCTGCAATCTTGGAAGCCTACTGGTCATGGTGTGAATCTCTTCCAATCTGGGTCACCACTCATTCCACTTGAGCGTTTGGTGCTTCTTGGGCATGCGGCATCATGTCTTGGTCTTACAGGTCTGCAAGGCTGCAAACTGCGCCTCAGTTCACACTTGTACTAAATTCTACCAAATTCATACCCTGTCCTCAGCTGATGCAAGCTAGGGTTTGTAAGGTACTTCAGGCAGTGGTGTGCTGACTGACTGATTCACACTGCTGTCAGTTTTTTTCTCTTTTGAAACTTTTACTCGCCCTCTGGGACTGATCTTGGACATCACAAGGTGATGTGTCCCCCAATGATATTGACGAGAAATTCGGATTCTTGTTCTTACCATAAAATCCTTTTCTTGTCTGATTGATTGGGGGACACAGATTCCTTCCTGTTTTTGTCTTGTTTTATTTCGATTGTCTTTCTGACGTTCTCTCCCTGGAATCGGACTGCTGTTTATCCTTCTTGTTACACGTTTTGCTGAGTAGCCCGACGTCAGTAGGAAGGATATAACCTGCCTAGGCAGAGCCAACACTTTTGGTTTCCACCAAGTGTCGGCCTCCTAGGGTGAGGGCATATACCCGAGGTGCTGTGTCCCTCAATGAATCGGACAAAAAAAAATTTTTTTACAGGAAGTTTTTTTTTTTTTTTGTTAGAAAAATTCTACTAAACTACCTCGGAATTGAAACTAAATAACCAGTGATGCAACTTGGACTTTTGAGCTACAATGAAAAATTTGTAATGGTGCCCTCTTCTCACATTCATCTGGTATCTTCCTAACTGGACAAAAAACTGTTGTGCTGTCTCGTATACTAGTTCAAGCTGTGACTGTAACCTCTGAATCTCAAATATGTGTTTTTGTTTTTTACCTAACAGTACACGGTGATATTGGTGCACAGCAATAAATCTTACAGTAAGGTCACCAAACTTCCATAATAAAGCAATTCTAACAAAAAGAAAAGTTGAGAAAAGGGATGTCACACTATAGGAATAATAAACATGGTGATGTCCAATACAAAGTTATTAAAACACAGAAGTAGTATAAGGCTATGTTGACACTGCAGTGAACAAAAAACGACCTGACAACCACATACTACAAACGTTCATAAAACTGAGTTTTCTGTCGACTGCCTGTCAAAAGCTGCAGAAAAAATGGCCATATTTTGCAGCGATTTTGTGTTTTTTTTGCCGCGTTTTTTGCTAGTCTTTAAGTCTGGTTTTTAATGTATGCATAAATCAAGCCATTGGATGCAACTCCACCCTACAAAAGGGGATGTAAAGCACATTATTGCATGTATATATCATCTTGTAGTCATTTTGGCGCTAATACAATATGCTACTTTACAATATACAGCTCTGGAACAAATTTAACCACTGCAGTTTTCTAAAAATCAGTTGAATTCAACCAAAGTACACCTGAACCAACTCTTATTTAATGCAGGAAAATATAAAAAAAAAAACTGCTGTGGTCTTCACAATCCTCTTGCAATAGGACAAGCTATGATGGCAAAACAAATACTAGGAATAAGCCAAAAGGAATTTGAATGAAAAAATCATGGTTATTGTACCAAATATTGATTTCTGAACTCTTCTGACTTAAAACATTAGTCTTATTGTTTCTAAAGAAATAAGAACTTGTTTTCTTTGCATTATTTGAGGTCTGACTGCACTGCTTTTTTATTATTTTGAAGATTTCTCATTTACTGCAAATAAATACAATTTTTTTTGCTTTGAATTTCGGAGACATGTTGTCAGTAGTTTATATAATAACAATGTACATTTTTCTCAAAAAAAAAAATTACCGTTGAAGAGAAAAATCTGAGAAACTGAAAATTTTGCAGTGGTCTCTTAATTTTTTCCAGAGCTGTATCTTTCTTCAAAAGCTGACATATATGCATTTGCATATGGCGGGGCGACATTAGATCCCATGGCTGTACCTCGATATACTGGGATTAAAATTATCCTTCAACTTAGCACCTCATCATATTTAGTGTGCTAAACAACTTTTTTTTTTTTATATATTGTTTTTATGGATTTTGGCGCTAAAATACATTTAATAGCGGCAAAATCCGTAAAAAAAACAGATTTTAGCGCCATAATCTGAAGAAAACCACATATTTTTAGCGTAAGACGCAAGAGAACTTTATTAGTGTCAATCTATTTAGAAAAGGATTTTAGCGCCAAAATCCGTACAGAAGCGTATTTTTAGCGTAAGGAGCGACAGAACTTTAATGGCGCAAAAATCTTCCAAGAAAAGGATTTTAGCGCCAAAATCCTTAAAGACAAAAAAAACAAACTTATCTTTAGCATCAGAAGCGAGTTAACTTTAATAGCGCAAAAATCTTGAAATGCACAAAAAACGTTAGCGACAATAGCAAGATCACTTTATTAAGAACGGTACGAGGACACATCAGACACTTGTATGCAGAATTGAAAAAAAGTATAAACTTTAACACCCACTATAGGTGTGTTTTCAATTAAAAATTGCGGCAAAAAATGCACCAACATGTTTCAAAAGGCAACCAGTAAAACAAATGAGCAGAAAAAAGCTCAGTGGAGACAGCAGGACGTTTTTACAATAGAAGTCTATGGGAGCTGTTTTCAGTTGTGTGTTTTTTTTTTTGTTTGTTTTTTTTGGGGGGTTTTCAGCGTTTTTAGAAAAACTGACATTTTTCTGTGCAGTGGAGACACCGCCTAATAAACATAGTGGTAGCACAAGGATAATAAATACAGTGATATGTCTGCAAAGGCATAGTAAAGATCTGACCACACAGGAAGAATATACACAGTGATGTCAGTGCAGGCGTAATAAACATTGTAAATGAAGAGGGTCATTTGTGTTTGCTAATACACTACAGTAAAGTGATACTATAGTGGTGGCTCTCATAGTAAAGATGGAGACGCTCTGAGGCACATTTGTTATGGCAATTACACCAGAATAATGGTGCAATTTGTAACAAAATACTTGTGTACTTGCTTATGATATTTATTATGTATTTTAGACATACTTATTCTGCATCAGACAAAAGGTGGTGGTTAAGCATGTGATGCCATGTACCGAATATAAGTGCCAAAATGTTGGCACCATTATTGGCACAAAGTAATTTAATACATGGTGTGAATATTGTGTATGTTTAGGGTATGTTCAAACGGGGTAATTTCGGGGCACATTTCGCCACGTATTTGCGCTCCAATACGGGCGAGATGTGTGCCAAAATTACGGTAATCCATAGTTCTCACAGAGAACTATGGATTAAGCCTCCTCTCCCTGCTCATTCAATACGATCGTATTGTACGTGCGGGGAGATAAGTGACATATCAATTACTTGCGGCGAATATCCGCCGCGAGTAATGAATGTCTACGGGGCTGGCAGGCTGCCCCCCCTCCCTACCCACCCTTCCCCACACACCCCCACGCCGCGGGAGTACGCGCGTATTAGCGTGAGCTCCCGAAACACACGATGTACTGCGGTGCGTACTATACAGTACATCGTGTGAATATACACTTAGACTGTGTAGTCTATGTTTACACTGCCTAAGCAAGACATAGGAGCAAATTTACTAGTACTGTCTAAAAGTATTGGACAGTATTAGTACATTTGCCACTCAGACTACATAGGTATGAGCTTGTTTGTAACACGGCTACGGTCATTCCATGCTACTATTCGCCAGATCCTCTTAAAACGACTTCTAGATAAAGAATTGTAGTGTAGAATTTAAAGTGCAAAACTCAGTTATAGGGGTTGTCCATGTAATAAAAAAAAATTAAAATCTATATTCACCTTCACCTGGTTCCCGGTTCCAGTGGTGCTTCCCTCCAGTATTCTGTTTACAATCTTGTACTTCCAAATGGGCACGTCACCACAGCAGCAGTCATGTGCCTCTACTTCTGGAAAGTGTTGTACATCAGAGGCGTGTGACCGCTGCAGCAGTGACGTGCCTATTCAAAAGTAGAAGATTGTAAACCGAAGGCCGGAGGGACACACTTGAACAGAATACTGGCTGAAGGAGAGTATAAGGTTGTTTTATATTAGATGGACAATCCCTTTAATCCTTTGATTGCTAGATCTTTCAACCAACAGCTATGCCTCCTGTCTGCCCCATACATATGCACAGTTTGTATGAAAGCTGATGCTGAAGGATTATGCCCCCACCCCACCCTACCCCGGACATATTCATTTGATGGTCAGACAATCCTGCCAAAATCTGGAGGGTTGGATGCCATTTATTTAATGTCTCTTTTTTTTTTTTTTTTTTTTTTTTCTCCCCCTTTTGGAAAGAAACTTTTCTTGGTTATATTCCATAGAATGTTTCCTATTGTGAGGCATTGTTCCCATGATGAAATACATTATGGACATATGTATTCCGATCTCTTCCTGGTTGTGGCCAGCCCATCTGACTACGGCTGAGCACATTTGCATGGCTGGGACTTGGGTCTCCGAAAGAATAGAATACAATAGAGGGAGACATGCAATTCTGGCTACTTCTCTTTTCTCTGTGGCCAGTAACAAGACGGCTACAACCAAAAAGTTCAAGTGGTTTTTCAAGACTTTTAAAAACTTACCACCTCTCACTGTACTAAAATAGAAAATGAACCTATACTTACCTCTCCCATGACCACTGCTGCCAGAGCTGCAGTGTCTACCCCTCCACCCACTCTCCTTGGGTCCTTCATTGATGACCTCACATTCATGATGCAGCAACCAATCTGCATGTACAGCATGTGACCACAGAGGTCAATGATTGGCTGCAGCAGCATGCGATCTATGATGTGTATGATAGGGATGTCCTCATTGAAGAATCCAGGAGAAGAGGGAGTATACTGAAGTCTTGGCAGCACTGAAACTGGTGTTGATAGGTAAATATCAGTTCATTTTCTATTTTAGTACAGTGGTAGGAAGGTTTTAAAAACTCTTAGGAAACCTGTTTAAGAGATGTGAATACCTCTTGAACTCTGTATTGTCTGTACATTTTTTTATTTTATTTTTTTATTTCCATTTAATTAATTGACATTGGTGGGTGGGTGGTTTTCCCCTTTTCTGTTCAGCTGCTTCTTTGTCTGGCAGAAACAGGAACATGTTGAGTGTTTCAAATCTAGATTTAAAAAAATACATCTGTATATATAATACTGTATTGCATATAGTTCCATATCCAGGATAATTAGTTTTGCCTTTTACTATCTTCAAGCACGTCCTTTTGAGTTTGAAATTTTCGGAGCTGTCTTGGGATCACACATATCCAGAACAGGAAGAACACATTCTGTGGCTTGAATTTGATGGAGACAATGAAGGGACACCAGTAAACAAATTGCTGAAAATATATTCTAAGCAGGTATTCATCCTTAATAATCATAGTAACCCTGTCTTGGTTTAGATGAGGATTCTTGATGATGATGTATTACGTTAGTAGATTTCAGTGTGTCTGTGTAATGGTTACATTTATTGCTCTTAAGGGATGTTCACACAATGTTTTTCAGATCCATTTTTCGGACCCAAAACGGATCCAAAAAAACGTATCTAACAATGTGCAGTGTGATTTACATTGGTTTCAATGTAAAACACGCATCTCCATTCAGACGAGTGATCACTGCTGCGTGTTTACTTTTCAATGCGTTTTTCGGATCCGTTTTAAGAATTGACATGTCATTTCTACTTGCGTTTTACACAAGTGAAATCCCCATAGGAAACAAAGGAGTGCAATTTTTGAGTCCCAAAAGCGCAACATACATTTGGGTACGTTTTGGATACCAAAAGCGCATCCGAAAAACGCATTGGCTTTAAATTTGTAGTGTAATACACAAAATCGGCTGCTAGAGGTCTCATTTGATGTAGAAAAACTGTTTGAACGTTAGTAACTTTATGATCTACATTTTCACTTGAAGTGGTTTAGGAGTAATGTAAGAGGAAATCCAATAGAGGGCGCTTCCATTATTTTAGGTGTTTAATCTTATAAATCACTATTTTTATATGCCTCGAATTATACAAAAGCAGCTTTTTAGTATAGAATGGGGGTGTGTGTATGTATGTGTGTGTGTATATATATATATATTTATATATATATATATATTATATATATATATATATATATATATATATATATATATATATATATATATATATATATATATATATTATGGATCCGAAAACACAACCAAAAAAAGCATGGGCTGTTGTGTTTTTGGATACGTTTTTTGGATGCAGTTTCTCTTCTGGTAAAAAAAAAAAAAAACAGATCCAAAACGTCGTGTGAACATTTCCTTAGTTTTATTCTTAAATATTTGTCCTACTTTTGCACATTTTCCGTAACAAAACTATTTCTAGAAAAGTTGTCCTCATTCGGGTCCGTCCACATGGCAAGGGTTTTAAGTTGGTTTTTCAGACCGTTTTCCAATTTAAAAAAAAAAAAAAAAACATCGCCATAGACTTTACTAGAAAACCAGCCCAGTATTTTTCTACTGGTGGAAGGTGTGCTATTCAGTAGTTAATGGGGACGGCCAAATCCGCAAACCGCGGGTAGACCCGCCCCCCAAAATCATGCAAAAGACGATAAAATACCGTCCGGATTCTTAAACAAAATGCGTCCGGCATTTTAAACTTGCCATGTGGCCGTACCCTTAGGCTATGTTCACACGGCTTAAAATGGGCCATATTTCGGTCCATAAATTACGCGCCGGAGTGCGCAAATTACAGGCTGAAAACAGCCCAGTCATTACGGTAATCCACAGTTCTCATAGAGAACTATGGATTACATCTCCTCTCCCTGCTCGGCGAATCCGCCGGGTGGGGAGATAATTGACGTGAATTACCAGCGGCATATACGCGCCGCTGGTAATGCAAGTCTATGGGCTGGCGAGGTGCCGGCCCCCCGCTCTCTCTCCCACCCCGCCCCCGGCCACACGGCGTAATTGCGGGCCGTAATTACGTCCCGCAGTTAAGCCGTGTGAACATAGCCTTAGGGGGCTGTTGGGACTCCCACAATAACTAACAAAGGGGCTTTGTCTCTCTGCAAAACAATGTAATTCTTCTTGCTTCATGTGCAAGTGGTGAAAATGGACAACAGACATAGTTTTAGTCTGTGTCTGTCTAAATCTTTCCTAAATAAAGGTAAATGGGCATTTTCTAGCTAGGGATCAAATCACATGGACCCCACCTATGAGAATACTATAATGTGGAAGGAGCTTTCTAACACAGCTGGTGCACTTCAGCAAATTACACAGCGGAGTCGCATTATTATGACCATCAGCAGCAGGTAGTTTATGAAGGAATTCAAATGTGGTGAGCTGGCTTGGTGTGTACTTATAAGGTGTGTACCAGGATGTCTCCACACACACCTCTCATTGCCGTCATGGGTAAAACAGGTGATTTTATGTCAGATTTGCATAAAAGGACGTTTGGCTTTCCAGCAAAGGGTGCCCTTGTTTCTAAAACTGCGCAGTTTGTTTGTTTGCTGCTGGGGAGAAAGTGTATTGTGAGTGGACAAATTTCACCATTGCGAATAAGATTTGTGGAAACTGCGCAGCACCAAGGACTATTGAAGTGAGAGATGCACTTCGGCTACCGAGGTGGAGCAGCTCACCACTTTAATAAAGCAGGGGGCTACCAGAGGTGTGTCTAAAACAGTCCAGCGAACCCTTCTGCATATGGGGCTCCGAATCAGACTGATGCCACTGCACCTCTACGAACAAAGCTCCATTAGCAACAATTTAAAGGCTGTATGGGAATTGGACCTCCTATGATTGGTAGACGGTTATATAATGTAGCTCGCCCCTAGTGTACATTGCTGTACATCAGCAACAAATTTCGGTTTCTACAGCACATCGGGGGAGAAAAGGCATGGATAAGTTAGTAACTGAAGTGCTGGATGCCTCCGCCACAATGCGCAGTAGCATATCTGGGTAGAAACAGATACCCCCACCAAGTTTAGATGCAACCAAGTCTCTGTTCCACCTGTGTTATGATTTCCATGCCCTTTCTCCCCTGAAGTGCAGTAGCATATTGGGGCAGAAGTGACATGGACCAGAGCTGTTACTGATGCACTCAATGTCCCCAAGTTGGCAAACGAGTGCCAGGAGCTTTGGTGACCATTTACGTAGAACATTAAGAAGAAACCGCTTGAAAGAGATTGGCTACTGCGCATGTACTCGCCTCCGAAAGTCCTGGCACTTGTTTGCTGACTTGGGAACATTCAGTACAGGGCTGGTCCAAATGACTTAGCAGGTTATATAAATACATATAATGAACGATGCTTATTATAATTTTGAAAAGCTTGCCAAAATGTAATAACTCTACTTTACCTTTATTGTAGGCTGAGTTGATGAGTGGCTTGATTGAGTACTGCATAGAACTCAGTCAAGGTATAGATTTGCCATCTCCAGACACTATTCCTGGGAATTCACAGGTTTCTGAGAAACGTACCAACCTACGCAGACAGGAAAGCGTCTTGTGTAATCGCATTAAAAATCTTACTACAATAGATTACGTTGACGACGGTAAGTCAGAATGTAGCAGGAAAGAAGTGAAGCAATAGACTTCTTTCCATTTAGTCATGTTAAAGAGATTCTGTGTACTCTGCTGACAACATATCTGCTTTAGTAAACACTTTGGGGGACATGTCAGAAAAGAGGCCAGTTTTAATGCACATTAATTTAGTGTAGAGTGCACCTGAATGAATGAACCTGTCAAAAATCTGGCGTGTGGTATACCTTGCATAGTAAAATTGATGCACCTAATCTAGGCGCATAGCAAAATGTAAGCGCATAGCATATCATTGCTGGCATATTTGATGCTCCTACTTTAGGCGCATTGAAATGTGTCGTGCCTGGTGTATAATGCGCTTAGTTTTGATTTACTACAGGTCATTTATATAGAGAATAGGGCGTCAACAGTTTTTTGGTGCAAAATACACCAAAAAAGATGGCGCAGCCCTAATGGGACATGTCGCCCTTTATTCTCCATGAAGTAACAATTTTGCAGGATGTTTTCTTAGAAAGGTTGTTTTGCTGTTCCTCTATTCCTTCTAGAAGTCTATGTGATGACAAGACAGGTGTATTCCTGCCTTATCTGGCAGATATCAATTTATTCATACATTTCTAGCAGGAATAACAGAAGAGAATTCTAAGGAAAAACACTTCAGATTTGAGGATTGAAGGTAATTACAAAAACCTACATGTCAGGAGAGCCGCACTTGAAGAAAATCTTTCACAGATTTGAAAACTGAAACCTAGCAGAAAAATGTTGCCGATAAGACGGTTTTATGAATCTCATTACACAGTATCCTCCATGTTTCTTATCTTACTAAAACCGGTTTGGACTATGTGGTTACTGTGGCTTTGCTTGACCATGATCTGCCCTCTTCTACAGAGAAAATGGTATTTGTTCAAGCATGATCTTGATTTTGAACCATTCACCTAAAGGGATATTCCAATTTCCAGACAAACTTGTTTGTGTGTGTGTTACACTATTGCTTGTTCTATGTTCCTCCTAGTGCTAGCACACTACAGCTCCCATCTTGGATTGCTGACATTTACCACCACATTAGTGCTTCTATGGATAGCCATGGCATCCAAGGATCTAACGAAAGGCCTCATGTCTTCCATATTTATGCAAAACATTTTACAAGTTGTGTCCCCGATCTCAAGGGAGGTGCAAGAAAAAAGAAAAAAAAAGAAAATTAAAAGTTCAAAACATCCCACTACAAACAAATTAAACTTGATACATATTGCAATGTCTGTAAAAGTCTAATCTATTTAAATATAACTATAATTATTCCATACTGTGGACAATGTAGAAAAAAAATGCACAAAGACAAAATTACGTGAATTTTTTTGGGGGTCATTTCTCATCCCAAAAAAGTTGTAATAAGTTATTTAAAAGTAGCATGGTTTCCAAAATGGTACCAATAAAAATATACTTTAGTCAGCAAAAAACAAACCATCAGTCAGCTCCATAGATGGAAAAATAGTTATTGGTAGCTGTTTTCCTGTACTAAAACATAATGAAAATCGGGGTGAGGGGGGGGGGGGGGCAGTACGGACAGTACTCCTGTCAGGGGCCCTAATCAAAAAGGGGCCCACTGATATGTTAAAAAATAGGAACTAGTAATGGGTGGGTGGCCGCATTTGATTTGGCTGTATGGGGCCCTGAAACGGTTAATAGATGACTGATGGCAGACCTGATGAAAATGCTACCAATTAGCTAATCTGAATTGTACTGACCTGCAGGATACAGATAGCAGGTTATTTGTACTGAGCAGTAGTGAACTCCATATGTTTCATTTCAGAAATAACTTTTTTTTTTGGTTTCCCAATATATTATATGGTACGGTTAATGGTACCATTAAAACGTTCATCTTGTACCGTCAGAACATGTATAAAAAAGGTATGGCTCTTTGAAGGCAGGGAGGAAAATATGAATGCAAAGTAAACAAAAAACGCTGCAGCGGGATGGGGTTTAACATAGATTTGCAATAATTAAGGGGCCGTTTACATGATACAGGACAAATGCCGGTTGGTTTATTCGACCGGTACTTGTCCTGTTTTCGTGCCGTGCACACGGCCGCTGGGGGATGGCTTTTATCCCCGGTTTGCGGAGAAAAGCCCTCCCCCACACATAGACATGTTCATATTCCATCCGAAAACCGGACGGAAGAATGGACATGTTCTAAGCTTTTCGGACCATCGGCGGTCTGAAAAACCGCCGGACAGAAAATCTGTGCAGTGGGGGCCTCTGCACGGATTTTCCATTAAGGTCCGTGTAAAAGTTTTCAGCCGGTTTTCAAAGCCAAGAACTGTCTGAAAAACCATGCTATGGAGACAAGCCCATACTGTCTTTGTGTTTTTATACTGGGACGAAAAAAAATTAAACTAAATATAATATAATACTGTATGTATAGTATAATTTTTTTTTTTTTAATAAAAAGGTTTTAAAAAAAAACAAATGAACAGCTGCAGTGAATGTAAAACAAGTGGTGTAAGTACTCCTAGCCCAACTATCGACCTACCCTTGCAGATGGGGAAAAAAACCAAAACAGATGTGGTATTGCTGTAGGCAGTACTGTGTGATGTAAATGTAAGGACAGTTTGAGCACCTTTTTCACTTTCCATGTTGGAAGAAACGTCAATTTTTTTTCCCCATCTTAACTCTTTTCTCTGTGCTACATTTTTTTTCATTGGATCGCTAAATCTGAAAAACGTGCCGTAAAACATGCACAATGTCAACCATTAGGTGGAGCCATGACACTACTGGTACAATCATTACATAGATTCCATTCAATATGTCTAGGGGAGAAAAGTGTTTCCTGGAGAAGTGCACCTTGACGGTAGAGGGAGATTTCTAGGCTATGAACTGCTCCCTGTGAAATCCCTTAGAGCTATGTTTAAGGTGTTTTACCCAGCCAACCAGAAGCCTGCTTTGCACTAATGAGAGCAAACACCCTGTATGAATATGGTACTGGCTTGATTTTAAAATCCCCAGTCATGTTTCAAGACTTTTTTTTTTTTTTTTTTTTTTTTTTTAAATGGTTGGATGTGGCACCAGAGACCTAGCTTTCTTCCCTAGAGCCTATTTGCATATGCAATATGTCGCATTAATACTACACTTTTTTGTCTTTGTTTTTTTAGGTACCGAAATTAAACGTGTGAAGCCTAAGAGAGCAGCATCCTTTTTCAGTCGCCAGTCCACTCACGGCTATGCCTCTGTGCAACCTGTAGAGACTCATGGGCAAAGCTGACCTTTGCTGAGGTAGATTTCAAGCCAAAGACCAAATAGACTTCTGAAGCACTGAACCTTTTAATATCCACTGTATGGACCAAGCCAAAAATTAAGGACTCACACATGTGCCTAATAATTTCACTGCTGTGTCTAAAGAGATGGACACTGAAGGCTGTCAGGATGTAGCACTTACTCTGGAAAGTTATCTGTCCATTTTCTTACATGGAAAGTGCCTTTGATTCTGTAAAGCATAAACATATATCCTGTGACCAAGTTGTATAATTGTGTTACTATAAAACTCAAGTTGCCTTTCATCTATTTTGTGTCATACACAAATAATTAATTATTTCCTGGAATTGTAAAGGGATTTAAGGAGTCCATACATGAGCATTTAGAGGCCAGTATGTCATAACTCAAACATATGTTGGTCCATAAGTTTAGGTATTTGAGTGATCTGGAACAGCAATTTCTACTATGTAAAATAGCAAAATATTCACTTGATCCTAAAATGTAGCTGCATTTATACACTAATGCTTATATAGAAAAGTTGGAATAAATTGCTGTCTACTGCCTCAGCTTTAAAGGGTCTTCCATTATTTTACCAATATATCTTCAGTATAAAGTCTCAATATGTATGCAAAGATATCTGCTCCTGCATATGCACCTAATGTTAATTAGTGGCACTGCTCACTTGGTTGCATTACGTTACCCCTGGTTTTAGGAAAGATGGCATATTCTACAGTACTGCATTTACATAGCAGGAAAATATAGGCACAGTCTGGTGACATTGTAAACATTACCCGTCACATGGGCCACAGCTTGACATTATATCCTGATCTTAGACATCTGTGGCATATCCATAAATACGTAATAGGTGAGGGCAATAGAAGCAAGATCCTTAATCACAGGACGGAGGTCCTATAACCACTTTACACCATTTCCTAACCGCCATATTTTTCACACAGCTCAATGGAGAGGGCCAGACAAGTGCAGCCACCTCTCTCTTAAAGTATATGGGAATTATGAAAAAGGCCTGTGGTGGGTTTTTTTTTTTTTTTTGTTTTGTTTTTTTTTAATATTATAAAGCATCATGCAGCAGCCATAAATTTGATCAGCAAATCCAAAACAATTTTAAAGAAAATGATGTAGATGCATGCTGGTGTGGTGGCATACAATGCAAACAACCACATTCTACAACACTAAGGGACAGTCAAAGTGAATATATGAACTACAGGCAGTCGAGTTATGTACGGGATAGGGGGTTCGTTCTTAAATTGCATTTGTATGTAAGTCGGAACGGTTATGTTTAGTACATGTGTGGTGTGGAATGCTGGCACCTGTAGTCCAACAACTACAAATGCCAGCATGCCACACACATACTAATTGTATGGATGTTGATTAGTACATGTTTAACATGTGCTGCTATGGCATGCTTACACTTGTAGTTCCATGTTCCACAGCAGCTAATAGCTGTGGGAACTACAAGTACCAGCATACCACAGCAGCAGATGTTAAACACATGTACCGATAAGCACCCATACAATTAGTTTGTGTGGTGTGGAATGCTGGCACTTTTAGTTTCAAATGAGCGAATAGCTGTGGAACTACAAGTACCAGCATGCCACACCACACAAGTACTAACTGGATTTTTGGCTTTGGGCTGCCACGACAACCGGGCAACTGTGTCAAAGGGTTGCTAATGGGTGACAGAGGGAACCCTCCCCTGTCAATCACAACTGCTATATCTAGGGATTTTGAGATTGGAGCTAGCTCTGATTCCACCTGTTGCACTGGGAACCTAGTGGTACAATGCAGAAACTTGAAGTTTTCTGGAAAGGCCCCCTCTTCCCCCCCTTTTCTAAGAGAGCTAGGTAAGTATGGTAAAAGGTAGAGGATGATCCTCTAGTACAACTGTGAGACACCAGTCTTGTCATCCAAGTGTATGCGATGAACTAGGGGATGGTGCAGCATGTTCGTTGCAGATGTTGGGCTAGAACACCCTGCCCCTTATACAGTTAGCTGTGGGCTGGGAGTTCTACCATCGTCCCCACTACTGATTCCTGTAGATCACAGATGAAGGCTCTATTGATACCATACCGGATCCCAACACAGCCTGTAACCCGCTGATGACGCTAGCGGACTTTGCTCTAAATCACAGACACAAAACGGTCATCTGTCCTCTTAACCAATCAGCAGATGCTTACCATGTGCACTGATGAGGAAGGATAAGAACTGCATCACTATTGGTTGACGTTCTCAAAGTGGTCCAATGACTGAGGAAGGGAGGCGGAGCAGTGTTTGCTGGGTTACACAAGCTCCGCCCCCATAGTTGTGTATCCTCTGCACTGAGTCACTGTACAACGCGGTTCCAGGACGCAGACACAGTTCCTTTCTATGGTGGCTAGGCGCACGTTCAAAGGAAAGGCCATGGCAGTTGCAGCTTTGCATAGCCATGACATATGAGCAGTGATGTTGGTGCAGTGCATGAGTGCAGTAGCCGGGGATGCGTAGCACTGCACATTCTGCACAGCTACACTTGTTTGAAGGATTATGTCATTCTGATGGAATGGGGCGTGACTCGGTGTGTGACGTCAGCACACTGAGCTGCGCCCTTTAGGTCCCTGTTCGTAACTAGGGGGTATTCATAACTCGGAATGATGTAATGAGATTCTTAGCGCACATTTTTGATTAAAACTGCAGGTGCCCATCCACTGCGACAAGGTGACCTCAGTTCTGATGGTAGCCTAAACTAGAAATAGCAGCACTCTACAAACTATGTTTAGTATAGAGTCCCATCGGAACTGAGGTCACCTTGTTGCGGTGGATGGGCACTCGCAGTTTTGATCAAAAATGTCTGCTAAAAACCTCAAATTTTCATGTATCCAAAAAGTAGCACAGATGAATTTTTAAATACAGTTAGTCCCCAACAGTGGCAGTGTTTGGCCGCACGTGAACGTTCACTGTGCAGTGGGGATGAACGGGGCTGGCCACTGGGATGGAACTGGAGCGTCACGGGAGGCGAGTGTGCTTATTTTTTTTCTATTTTTAATCATACCCCAGTGGACCAATGAGCTTTTGTAAGTTCCGGAACACCCCTTTAACTACAGCCATGTAATAAATGGGCCACATATAGAAAAAATCGAAAGTGAAGAACTAAATTCCCTTCAAATACAATACTATACAAAATTATTGGCCAGGTTGTTATCCATGTAGCGATGTCAAATATATGTTCTTAATTTTTAGCTTTTTTCATGATATACATTTTAAAACATGTGTTTTTTTTTTAATTTTCTTATTGAATTTATTCCCCCCCCCCCCCTTCTGCTTGTACCAGTCCAGTACCAAATTGAGGCATTGAAAAAGGAAAAGAAGAAAAAAGGTTATGACTGTACTGCAATGTTTTATGCCATCTGTCAATCCAGCTGTCACACTCTGCCTCCGGGCAAGGCCTGCCAAGCGTATATAACCTCTGGCTGTCATGGTAACTCTGGCATCTGAGGGGTTAAATGACCACGACTAGCGTGCAACTCCTTCAGCCTGTTCTCTGCTGTCCTAAAGTTGTCTGTGAAGTTCCGGTGCCCCGCAGACTGCAGATGACAGGCTAAGGGGCCGCAGGCAGCCTATGGCATGTGTTTGAGACCCCTGGTCTAGGCTGCCAATAACCCTTTATTAAATTCATGGTGGAGAGGGGGATAAAAAGCATGTTTAACAATGATAATGTTTTATTATATATTTTTGCAAATTATAGTAAAATAAATATATTCACATAATGAGCCCCTTAGTGTGTATATATAAAAAGTTATGGCCCTCTGTATATATATAATTAGAAAATATGGCCCCCAGTGTATATATAATTATATAATTTGGTCCCCAGTATATATATAATTAGATAATATGGCCCCCCCCCAGTGTACAGTGGGGGGAAAAAAAAGTACTTAGTCAGCCACCAATTGTGCAAGTCCTCCCACTTAAAAAGATGAGGCCTGTAATTGACATCCTAGGTAGAGCTCAACTATGAGACAAAATGAGAAAACAAATCCCGAAAATTACATGGTCTGATTTGGAAAGAATTTATTTGCAAATTATGGTGGAAAATAAGTATTTGGTCACCTACAAACAAGCAAGATTTCTGGCTCTCACAGACCGGTAACTTCTTCTTTAAGAGGCTCCTCTGTCCTCCACTCATTACCTGTAATAATGGCACCTGTTTGAACTTATCAGTATAAAAGACACCAGTCCACAACCTCAAAGTTACACTCCAAACTCCACTATGGTGAAGACCAAAGAGGTGTCGAAGGATACCAGAAACAAAATTGTAGCCCTGCACCAGGCTGGGAAGACTGAATCTGCAATAAACAAGCAGCTTGGTGTGAAGAAATTAACTGTGGGAGCAATAACTAGAAAATGGAAGACATACAAGACCACTAATAATCTCACTCGATCTGGGGCTCCACGCAAGATCTCACCCGTGGGGCAAAATGATCACAAGAACGGTGAGCAAAAATCCCAGAACCACATGGGGGACCTAGTGAATGACCTGCAGAGAGCTGGGACCAATGTAACAAAAGATACCACTACTAACGCACTACACTGCCAGGGACTCAGATTCTGCAGTGTCCCCCCTGCTTAAGCCAGTACATGTCCGGGTCCATCTGAAGTTTGCTAGAGAGCATTTGAATGATCCAGAAGAGTATTGGGAGAATGTCATATGGTCAGATGAAACCAAAGTAGAACTGTTTGGTAGAGAAACGACTCGTCGTGTTTGGAGGAGAGAGAATGCCGATTTGCATCCAAGGACCACAAAACCTACTGTGAAGCATGGGGGTGGAAACATCATGCTTTGTGGCTGTTTCTCTGCAAAGGGACCAGGACGACTGATCTGTGTACATGAAAGAAACAATAGGGCCATGTATCGTGAGATTTTGAGTGCAAACCTTCCATCAGCAAGCGCATTGAAGGTGAAACGTGGCTGGGGCTTTCAGCATGACAATGATCCCAAGCACACCGCCAGGGAAACTAAGGAGTGGCTTCGTAAGAAGCATTTCAAGGTCCTGGAGTGGCCTAGCCAGTCTCCAGATTTCAACCCCATAGAAAAACCCAGTCTCTAGATCTCAACCCCATAGAAAAACTTTGGAGGGAGTTGAAAGTCTGTGTTGGCCAATGACAGCCCCAAAACATCACTGCTCTAGAGGAGATCTGCATGGAGGAATGGGCCAACATACCAGCAATAGTGTGTGCCAAATAAAAAATTCCAGTACCTTCTCCCACTCCCTGAAGCCCCCGCTGGGCTTCGTTTTTTTTCCTAGCACAGGTGGCATGACATCATCACGGCGCGTAGGCAGCATGATGACGTACTCACGCCGCCTGTGCAGGATACTCCGGAGTATTCTGCGGAGTAAGGAGCATTCGCTCTCTGCTTTGCGAAAGCCTTCATCTGTGTTTGCGTCCAGAGGATGCACATACAGCGGAAGACAGGTCCGTTCCTAGGCTAAATTGTACTCGGGGCGGGGTGAAGAAATTTTTCTCTCCCCTTTAACATAATGCGCCACGATGCGACACAGTGCATCACCATCAACCAAAGCCAAAATATACAAAAAGCTTTAACACAATGTGCTATGTATAAAACTACTAAATAGTAGTCATAGTTACCAAATAACACCACTACACAAAACCAGAATCCCAGGCTAATAGTACCAATGTCCTAGTAAGGCCACAGATCACCAGCACATAGTGGACAAATACCGCCACACCATGACCACATATCACTAGCACATAGTGACTGAATAATACTGCCACACCATGACCACATATCATTACCACATAGTGACTGAATAATACAACATACCATTACTGAATATAATAATAATAATTTTTATATAGCGCCAACATATTCCGCAGCACTTTACAATTTGGAGGGTATATGTACAGACATTATACATTAAAAGAACTTACAGATGAGAGACAAGGTGGAGGGCCCTGCTCGCGACAGCTTACAATCTATTATGGTGTATGGGTGAGACGAAGGGTTAATAAGTTTGCAATGGTCCAACCATGTTACATAAATAGGGTGGCAGGTTCACCGAAATTTTATGTAAACCACCTCCTAACAGTACATCTATATACATATAAGTGCCTGTGAGTGCCCTAGTGTTGGGAGTGGCAGACGTGTGATAGCAGGTGGGGGTTAGCAATTAGGGATCTTGGTAGGCCAGACTAAGAAGGCACTCTTAAAACTATGAGGGTTCTGAGTGTGCCTGATCGCCCGTGGTAACATGTTCCACAGAACTGGTGCAGCACGTGTGAAATCTTTGAGACGGGCATGGGAGGTTCGGATGATTGAGGAATGTAATCTGATATCATGAGCAGAGCGGAGAGACCGGGTAGGGTGGTAGACAGAGATGAGGGAGGAGATGTAGGGGGATGCAGCACTGTGGAGAGCTTTATGGGTGAGAGTGATTTGTTTATGCTGTTTGTACTGGATGGGCAACCAGTGCAGCGAGTGACACAGGGTAGAGGCATCAGTATAGCTGGTGTAAAGAAAGACAAGCCAGGCTGCTGCATTCAGGACAGATGGGAGAGGGGAGAGTTTACAGGGAGGGAGACCGATAAGCAAGGAGTTACAGTAGTCAAGACGAGAAAGAATAAGAGCAACAATGAGGGTTTGAGTTGTTTCCACAGCGAGAAAAGGACGGATTTTGGTTGTGGGCTTGGGCCCCAGATAAAACTGCCTAACAACGCCCCTGGCACTAGTAACGGAGAAGTACTTAACAGCCCTGTTCCTAGAGTAGTCTCTGTAAGCGCTGGGAAGTGGAGGAATCCTCCGATCCCTGACGCTTAACCCTAAGATTGCCGCGGTCCGTGACCGTTGCATAATCAAAAGACATTCCCCTGCTCCAGCTAGATTGGGACTCCTGGTGACCCGATGGAGCCCGGGGAATGTCTTTACAGTCATCCCTGGAGAACTAGAGTAGCCTGAGGGCTGTCTGTATAACAAGCCTGCAGTCAAGCCACACTATGTGCTTCCCTGACTGCTGCCTGTGTCATACTGATACAAAGTCTAATGTATTAGCATACATGAATATGCTAATACATTACTAAAAAAAAATTCAAATAGTTATCCCTTCATGGGATTATATAAAAATAAAGTAGAGAAAATAAAATAAAAATATTTAATAAAAAATAATTGTGCCGGGGCGTGGTTTACCATGTAAGAGTCAAGACGTGTGGTGCAGGAGCTCCTCCGGAGGATTAGCACTAGAAACGGCTGGAGACCTTCAGGATTGGCCAAAGGAGGAACAAAAAACCTCCCTCTGCTTCTGGACCAGCACCGGACCCGCCGGGACTCCCGATCTCTAATTTCTTCGCTCCCCTGCAGCATCTAAGGGAGGACGGCTCCCCTTCCCGCGCCTCAGAGCACCCGGCGCCATCTTGCAGCTCGGCCGTGTCGGAGCGCAAAACTCTGACGGGCTCTCCTGCTGCATCACAGCCAGCTTCTAAGAGAAGATCTACTCCGCCGGACAGCGGGACACACCTGCCGGGATTGAAGCTGCCAGGAAAAGACTGGCAGATCACGGGGGTGACGACCGATCCTCCTGCGCTTCAAGCCCAGCACACCGGACCTCCGATGCAGGACGAGAGCAGAGAGCCGACCCCGCGACCGCAGTGCAGCTCCGCGGACCCTTCATGGACAGGTCAGTGCGGGGAGGGAGTGCATCGACCCCCCGCTGAGGCCCGGGCTAATGGCACCCCCATACTGTCAGTAAGTGGGGAGTCTACGAAGGCAGCACTGCAGACAAAGGATGCAATCCCCTCCACTTTGGTGCCCATATCACCCATCATGCAGGCGGATTATGGAGCGCATACCCCGCTCAATACCTCCCACAACTGGGCCGCGGAGGACCCCCACGTTATGGAGAGGGAACCTGAGAACTCGGCCCCATGGCTGCCGCACATGGACCAGCCGGGGCCTCAACACTGCCCACGTGGCGGTAAGCGGCCAGACTCTCCCCCCTTAGTGGGGCCAGATTCCCTGAGCCGATCTGCTGACCAGGTAAAACAATATATGACTCTTGTAATTTTACAATATGTTCAATAAATTTGGTTGAATTGGAGAAAAAAAAATAATTGTGACTACATTACACAACAAAAAACCTACACATATTCTATATCCACACAACCGTAGTAAGTGTGAAATGTGGATGGTGCAAAAAAAAATTCTCCAATAATTTATATGTGAATTCAAACTTCTCCCGCATAAAACAAGGCCTCATACAAATGCATCATTGAAAAAATAAAAAAGTTACAGCTGTTGAAGTGCAAGGAGGCAAAAACTAAAAAAAATTGTGCTGGTCATTAAGGCCTGGGATTTAAGGGGTTAAACAATCTCATCATGGCAATGTGCCTTATGTCCTCTTCTGTGGATTTCAAGAGGAGAGTAGCCTGTTAATAGCTGCATCATAACATGCCTTGATAAGGTAACATAGAATGTGCTTTGCAACATCATCTTTATTTTGCCGTTGACTCATGACCATGAGATGTTTGGTTTTTTATGGATGTCGAATGATAAGGTTGTTTTACACAATAAAAGGACAGTGAGCCAGTCCCAGTCATGAGATGACACACGTGATGGGGGGAGGGTTTTTTTATTTTTTTTTATTTGGAGGCGTTGCCCACACAGAGTTGCAAAACTGAATAAGCAAGATCAGTCCACTAGGTGACAGTGTTTGTCTTTATAAGTCACACAGCACACTAAGCTAGTACTTTTCCACTCTTTAACCCTTTTATGATGCAACTATTTTCAGCTTTTTGCTTCCTGATTTTTTTCTCCTGTATTTAAAGAGCCATGGGTTCACACAGCCTTTTCCTTCCTTTGCTTTTTCAAAACCACTCATTTATGTATAATAGTGTAATACCATTAAATAATAGTCACCAAATAATACACCAATGCATGGAGCAAATATACCACACGTATTACGATCATACTGTTACTACAAAATTCCCTCATTACCAAGACCATCAATTCCAATTCTGCCATTACCTAAGGAGCAAATAATACTGCCAGACCATGACTACATGCAAGCACCACATAATGACTATCAGTTGAACATAGGCTCTGCAGACATAGAAGTAATTATAGTGTAGTTACAGCCAGTAACTCACAGGAGACTTCTTTTCTGATCGGACTGGTCGTCTTCCCCTTGTTTTTTTTCCCTTTTGTCCCAGACCACCATGATGACCTCTCCAGGCCACGACTCATCTCTGCAACTCTGAATAATTTACCACACACATCTTAGAATCCTCACTTTTCCAGGAGCTCTATAATCGTTCCCTACTTCTGTGCAATCTGCTCATGGGGTGATAGGTGGAAGTGGGGGCGTTATGGGATAATAGGTGGGAGTTGTATTTTGCAGGTGGGGGAATACGAGCCACAGCTAACAGGCACAATTTTCTGGAAAAAAAAAAGAGGACCAATGCTCTGGAGGTTGTGCTGCGGCTGTGGCTTGTACCCCCAGGATCATATTATGCGGCCTGAACTCCATCCCCTGCACCAGCAGAAGATCGGCCACAGCCATGACCTTTAGGGGGTACAGGAAATAGAGTTTAGTTCCATCATCATTTTTGTAGTGTTTATATTAAATCGGTATGTACAGAATCCTTTGTTTGCAATTACAGAGATCAGATGTTTCGTGTAGTTCTTGACCAAGTTTGCACACACTGCAGCAGGGATTTTGGCCCACTCCTCCATACAGATCTTTCAGGTCTGCTGCTGGGCTACATTGACTTTCAGCTCCCTCCAAAAATGTTTGATTGGGTTCAGGTCTAAAGACTGGCTCGGCCACTCCAGGACCTTGAAATGATTTTTATGGAGTCAGTCCTTAGTTGCCCATGCTATGTGTTTTGGGTCACTGTCATGCTGGAAGATCCAGCCATGACCCATCTTTCATGCTGTTACTGAGGGAAGGATATTGCTTGTCAAAATCTCGCAATACATGGCCCCATCCATCCTCCCTTCAATATGATGCAGTTGTCCTGTCCCCTTTGCAGAAAAGCATCCCCCAAGTATGATGTTTCCACCCCATGCTTAATGGATGAGATGTTGTTCTTGGTGTTGTACTCATCCTTCTTCCTCCAAACACGGCGAGTGGAGTTGATACCAAAACATTCTATTTTGGTGTCATCTGACCATATGACCTTCTCCCATGCCTCCTCTGGATCTTCCAGATGGTCATTGGTGAGCTTCAACCTAGCCTGGACATGTGCCTGCATGTGCATAGAGGAAAAGGTGGGTATAAACCCTACTCGCGGTTTACCAGTCACAGTCTGTAAAGTGGTGGCCAACATTCAAGATTAGAGTAGGTCCACACATATAGTGAGGTAATAAGTCTGTATACCCAAATCTGATCTATACTATCCCTAGAAATACCCTACCTATAAAGCGGAGTAATCACCCCAAAAAGGGCGGCTCCACTATAAGGAAAGCCCTATAAAGCCCTCACTCTGTCTGTACCAATCCTCTAAAATGTAATTGGTGCATTAGAAAAAAGTTCCACTTCAAAAGAAGGTTTGTCAGGGGACAGTGGATATATAAATGAGCTTAAAGATGATGCTAAGGTATATAGGATAAATATCCCCAGCTCATAGCTCTGTTGTGAGCTATACCATAGTCCAACTCAGATAATAGGATTTCTTTATGCAGTGATTGTAGATATATAAGTCCCCCTCCTTAGTTAGGTAAGTTTATAAAACACCAATGAGAAAAATAATAACAATACTCAGTTCTCCCCATTCCCCCGCTGAACAGCTCGCGCTTCTGCCCGACAGTGAGGGCGTGACATCATGTTGCTGCCAGCACGGGAACACTCTTTCGTCAACTCCTAGACCGCAAAGTCTAGGCAGAGTGATTAGGCTTTGCGTCCTATGACAGGCAGTAACGCAATGAAGTCACTTCATCGCACCGCTGCCTAGTTTACTGTTGCAGCCTGCAACAGTAGTTTTCAACTAAGCAGGCCCACTGGTGCTTCGGTCCAAGCCAAGTTCAGGGATAATGTGCCCCGGATAATATGGCCTAGCAACGCCTCTGGTTTTAGTAAATAAAATAAAACCTTTTTCTATTTTAATCAAATTTGTCTATAGTAATAGGTGTACTAACATGGTAGCTATGGAGACCTTTGTGAGGTATTCAGCTGCCATGGCAACTGAACAGAACCCTGCGATCTTGCCGCAGATGGGCAAATCAGAGGTTGCAATGGAACTTGGCCCTGTTCACTTATCATTTAGATGTCACCGTCGCATTACCTTGGTGTCTAAAGGGTTAAATGGCTAGGATTGGAGCTCTCTCTGATCTCGGCCGATAACTGCCACAGCAAAAAAAATTCTGCATTGTTTTTTTTTTTATTATTATTTTTTGCACCATTCAGATTTCACACCAAATAACCCGTTAGATTAATTCTACAGTTTATATTCATCTGGATACCTAATATGTGTAGAGGGTTTTTTTTTGTGTGCGTAATGTATGCACAATAATTTTTTTAATTAAAAACTTATTTTTATTTTATTATTTCTTTTATTTATTATTTTCTACATTTTACATATACTATGTGTCAGTATGACACAGGCTGCTGCCAGGGCAAAATATGGCTAGAATTAGAATTATCTCTGATCTCCTGTATCTGACAGCTGGCAACTTTTGCCAATGGAGTGGGCTCAGCAACTGAGCCTGCTCCATACACACTTCCCACTGTTTCTGCGTAAATTTACGGTATAGGGTATAAAGGGGTTAAAAAAGATACCTTGTTTACTGGGGTAACTGACTGCATAATGTAAATTGGTTGGTATATTTGAATGTACTACATGTAATGTTTGTTAATAATCTGCATTTCCAGGATTTCACACATGATAAATCAGATAATAATTAAAGGGTGTTGTACAGGATAAATAAACATGGTTGTCTTCTTCCAAAAACAGTACCACACCTATCATTTCATTGGAGCTGACCTGCAGTACAAGACACAACCCAAGCACAGGTGTTGGCCAGATACCCCTGCCATCGTCTTATCTTCAGGTCTGGGCCAGACTGGGCTTGAAATTCTGCCTTGGTGCCTGAAAGAATATGAAACATGTTGTTGTGCTTGTGGGCGATTATTTAATTCTCAGGCACTGTACATGAGAAAAAGAGTTTAAATACATGAAATATGACAAAAACAAATACAATAACCATCACTAGATGAATTTGCACAGAGGGAGAAAGGACCTCTGTAAACTGTACTGCAGAACACAAACACACTTCACTAATTTGGGGCTCTTCATTGCAAATAAGGTCTGGTCTGCTGTAATTCAACTGTAATGCTAAAATGCACGCCTATTTAGTACTGAATCCTACTTTATAGCAAGTTGTTTTTTTTAGTTTTAGTATATTTGCATTTTTATTTCCATACATGAATGACTGTAATAGGAGCTTGTTTCACGCCTTTCCTCCCTCAATTAAACTGTCAGCATCTTGCTGTAAGGCCTCGTTCACACGGCTTATTCTGCCGCGTATTGGCGCCGTACTGCGCGCCGGATTTGCGCTTCAGTACGGCGCCAATCCGCTGCAGCAATTACGGTAATCCACTGCTCTCATTGAGAACAGTGGAATCCGTCGCTACTCCCCGCTCTGCGAATCCGCCCGCGGGGGGAGAAAGTGACATGCACAGTATTTACGGCGCGTACGCGCCGTAAACAATGCATTGTCTATGGGGCCGGGAGCGGCGCCCCCGCCCCCGTCCCGCCCCTTATTCACGGCGGATTTGTGCGCTCAATACGGCGCACAAATCCGTCGGGAATAAGCCGTGTGAACACGGCCTAAGGAAGGGAACAGTGAATCCTCTGCACAGTTTCTGATATTCTCAGAAATCATTCAGACTGAATCCAATCCCTGCACATTCCCTGACAAAAACCTGTGTATGATAACATGTAACTATATTATTTAACACCAGTATACAAAAAACAACTGTTATCGCCATATTGTTATATAGTTTGTAAGGCAGAAAAAAAGACAGACATCCATCCAGTTCAGACTATTGTGCTATAGTGTTGATCCAGAGGAAAGCAAAAAAAATCCCATGAGGTAAGAACCATTTTTTCTAATTTTAGGGAAAGATTTCCTTCCCAGCTCCAACATGGCAAAAAGAATTAGGGTATATTCACTAGGGTATGTGTTCTTCAGACGTATTGCAGCACAATTATTTTTCAAAATACACACACCCCCCCCCCCCATACAATGTGTAAACATATCGTAAATCCCTGGATCAACGACCCTTCTCCAGAATCCTAGTCACTATAACTTGGTATATTATTGCACACTAGAAATGACCAGGCCCTTTTGGAACTCTTTCAGGGCATGTCCCCATGGCATATCTGTGGCGCGTAAAATTGCGTGCCACAAAACACGTTTGTTGTGTTGTTAAAACTACTCACTTGCTAGCCTATAATTTCAACGTGAAAACAACGCATATTGCACAAGGCAGATTTCTGCCTCCTATACTTTATTTCAGGACACGTGTATACCTGAAAGAATTCTGAGCGCAAGGTACGCATTGTGTGAATGACGACATGTATTTTACATTGTCTATGAGAAGTGCCTAGAATATTTTTTTTATTGTTTTTTTTCTTGCTGAAATACGCCCCAAAATATGGCATGTGAACATACCCTTCTTGAAATATGTTTGTACGGGGCTGCGTCTAGCGTCTTTTCTGCCTAAAAACAGGCACACTCCAAAATTAGGCGTATTATAAAGCACCCGCGGCACTTTGTAATGCGCCTGAGATAAGGAGGCATGTCGCACTACCACCATACGAATCTATACATTTATGACTGTTTATCGGCAAATCCAAGCGCATTACTGCTGGAAAAAGACCAATTTAAAAGTGAGCCAGAATTGTTGCTTAGTAGCTAGAAAGTGCTAAATCTATGACCTGCAGTAGAACAGGTTGATAGATTCAGGCACATTCTACACTACTAATGCATGCAAAAAAGATGGCGTCTGGGCGCCAAAGATCGTACATGTCGGCCTTAGTGTACAGAACAAAACTCAGTATATAATAAGGCCAATGTTACTAATATACAAGGGACAGAGAATAGCGCCACACCATGACCTCACATCACCACCACATAATGACTGATATTACTACCATGCAGGTTCTGTGGAGTTAAGGGTAGTTGCTGTGGGTGATTGTTCACGGCTCTTTACTATTTAAATTTGCCGGTACCCGTCTTTACTACCCTACTCTGGCGGACACTATCCCACGTCTCTGGGGCGCAGGCGCACAATGTCCGATTCATTATCTGAACTGCGCATGCGCATTGGAGGTATTTTATTCCTCCAGGATTTTCAGCTTGAGCGCGCAGAACACATGGCGCTCGGCGTCGTGGTGCTTCTACTGCGCATGTACGGGGTTTCGCTTTGTTATCCACGGCCTGTGATAGGTGAACTTGGCTCTGAGCGAACTGAACGCATGACGCTTGGCGTCTATACATCTTCACTGCGCATGTACGGGGATTGGTCTTTCCTCTGTAGCCCTGTGACAGGTGAGCTGTATACCTGCAGGAGTTCTGATTGGCGGCAACATATGGTTGGGAGGAGCTAATGTGTGTATATAGTGAACATGCTTACTGACTACTATTATGCCCTCATCATGCCATGCTGGGATTATTGATCTATTTTTGTCTATCATCCCCTGATGAACCGACAGCTGGGGAAACGCATCGGGATTTTTGCATTGTTTGGTCTGTACTGATATGGGACCGTGAATATATGTATATTGTTTTGGGTGAGCCGCCGATAAGTGGGGTCGTCCCTTTCGGGACGGGTGCTCTGCTTGGATAGGACTTCTTTGGACGTAGCATTTATTATTATCCGGTCCATATGCCTATAGTGCCCTTTGTACTGGAATTTATTCCTAAGGCATCAGAGTTCATCAAACAAGATCTACAGAATCGTGAGTTAATCCAAGATATAGTTGTTACTCATTTATCTGTACTTGTGTAAGATGATATTTTGAAGCGTGCTCCCCTTGCTAATTTGAGCATAAGCATACCCTAGTATTTGGATTGTGTACATTCAGTAACTACAGGGTTAAGCTTAACTGTACAATGATTTTCTAGGTGGCTATTTGTGTGAGGCCATTTTGAGATATTTTTATATTGGGCTTTTTTAATGCATATCTAATAAAGGTTACTATTTTAAGGGAATATTTTGCTTTAGTCTGTGAGACGGTCTTTATATATATTCCCTCTATCTAAATTTTCTGTGCGTAGCATACTGTTACAGAACCCCTATCATAAGACCAATCTTATCCCCAGACAGTGACCATACATTAATATATATGAGTTCTTGGACCCTAGAAGTGAATGCAATTAAATCCAGTGACGCAAACATCATATCTGATTGTAGCCTGAACCACCATGAAGATTTCTTCCAGATACTGCAGAATTTGCTGCACAATAATTTTGCCACCTTGCTTTTTTCTTTAGCACAGTCCTTATCTATTTCCCCACGAACTCCCCATCCATAGTGCCTTAGCAATAATTTCCCTTTGGTGCCTCATATAATAAGAGTGCACCTTTTCTCTGCCCTACATAGTTATACCCTGTTTACCTGAAAATAAGACAGTGTCTTATTTTTGCTTCTATAGATGCGCTAGGTCTTATTTTCAGGGGACGTCTTATTTTTCCATGAACAAGAATTCACATTTATTGTTGAACAAAAAATCAACATTTATTAATATACTGTAGTCCTGTCATCATAAACACGTACAAAAATCTGTGGTACATTTACCAATCCCAGTATTTATGAACAAAAAGCAACATTTATTCAAAAAGTCATGTCAAAAACAGTCATCTTCCAGAACATCATCATAACTCTCCAACCCAGAATTTCATGGTGATTTTCTTGTGACTCCATTTCTTTTAGAGTCATTGGCCCCAATCTCCCATGTCTATCAATAGCACTTTCCTTAAATGAGCACCTCTTGTCCAGGTAGCCTCCCACACAATTTAAGACCTACCGTGTTTCCCCGATAGTAAGACACCCCCGATAGTAAGACGTAGCGGGGAGTTTAGGGACGTCGACTAATGTAAGACGTACCCCGAAAGTAAGACATAGTAAACTACGTTGTCTGCGCTCGGGCGCTGCGATGGCCCGGGCGCCGACAGGGACGCTTCAGTTATATGCGGCTCCTCAGGGAGCGCATATAACTGAAGGCCGAGTGAGCGCACAGTGTATGGGCGCTGCGCTGGCCCGGGCACTGTCCGCGATTCCTTCACCTATATGCGACTCTTCCGGCGCGCATATAAGTGAAGGGATACCACTGCGGAGCAGAGAGCGAGCGCTCCGTGCTCCGCAGTGGCCTCCGTGCGACCGCAGACTGGCGGCTGTCCTGAGCTCTCGGCACAGGCAGCGTGCATGTCATCAAGCTGCGTGCGCGGCCTGATGATGTCACCCGCCTGTGCCGAGAAGAAGATAGAGCAGAGCGGAGAGCGCGGGGATCCAGGTAAGTGATTGTTTGTTTTTTTATTTTGATATTATTGCCTACAGCCTGCCTATACCTGCCCTATACCTGCCTACAGCTGCCTATACCTGCCTACAGCTGCTATACCTGCCCTATACCTGCCTACAGCCGGCCCTATACCTGCCTACAGCTGCCTATACCTGCCTACAGCTGCCTATACCTGCCCTATACCTGCCTACAGCCGGCCCTATACCCTGCCTACAGCCTGCCCTATACCTGCGTATGGGGCCATATACCTGCCAATATAAGACATACCCCGAAAGTAAGACATAGTGGGACTTTTGGGGGTAAAAAGAATGTAAGACGCTGTCTTACTTTCGGGGAAACACGGTATCTAAATGATCTGCTAACACTAATGTATGGCATTGGAGGAGCTGTAACAATGACCACTGCGAGTTCTTATTTTCAGGGAAGGCTTTATATTTCTAAGCTTGAAAAAAATTGCACTAGGTCTTAGTTTCGGGGAAACAGGGTAGAGCCCCATCAGGGACAAGACAGATATAGTGCCCGTGTTGTTTTTTCACAGAGGTAATCTCCTACTTCGTGACTCTATCTAGTAACATGTTCTGTCTGTCCCCTGACATCTATCTAGGAATGTCGGGAGATGCCTGTGTATATATAATAATTTGTCAGTTCCACCGTGTTTGGCCAATTCCTCTGTAATGTTTATGGGGGTCTTTAACATTATTGGCTTACAATATTTACACTTAATTGGGTGGGACTCACTGTATAATGAAAAACAAACAATGGTAGCCACAATCTCTAGGAAGCATTAGGCATGCTCCATAAAATTAAGACCATGTCTACACAGCACGGGATTACAGTCAGATTTTTAACCGGGTTTAGTATTTAGAATCCGCAAAAATCCGACTGTAACCAGTGCCCATAAACTGCAATAGAAAATCCGAGCTGTTGTCTACACAGCATGGATTTTCTATTGCCGAATTTCTAAACCGCCGGAGTTCGCCGGACAATGGAACATGTTCTATCTTCTGTCGGATTCTAGTTCATTTCTGTGTACTGGGCTTGCCAAAATTTGAAAACTGACCACTTTTCTGTGCAAATCCGAGCCAGAGACCGCTGTACAGCGATATTGAAATACTGTCGGATAGCAGTGTAGACATAGCCTTAATGTAGGGAAGAAATGTGGGATGGTTGGGTATTTCAAAATCTTGTTGTTTTTCAGTGGTTCTACAGGTAAAGTAAGTTTACCTCGCAGCTCAAAGACTGAAAGATTTAACACTTGTGAAACACACTAAAGCCTCATTCACATTTCTGTATGAAAATATAGTTGGATTCCACGAGCCATAAGATTTTTTTTTCTCCGTTCTCGTGTACTGAGGGGTTAAATAAATTGGTCAGTATGAGAGAATGTAAGATAAATCTTTACTCTGCTTAGCAAGCACTTTAATGTAGACTGTATTCAAAACCTTATTGATCGACACTACTTCCAAATAAGCACTGAAGAGGTTTAGTAGATATAAGGAGATTTTATCTTTTATAAGCTTTAATGTCCTTGTAAACTCATCAGGACTGGGGGCTTTTGTGAATTTAGATCTGATGTCAGCTATCCCAGTTCTTCCGGGCTGACGCAGACACTTAATAAGTTTTTGTCCTCTCTGGTTAGAGTAGGAAGATTGATATTGCTAAGCCACTCTTAAAGGGAAATTCCAGAGTCAAATAATGCTATTTTGGCAATCTGGTAAAAAGAAACCTATATGTATATAGACTAGATATGTGTGATTGGGTCTAGACAGTGACACAATGGTCCTCATTTACTATCGCTGTCTATAAGTTAGACAGAGTAAACTTAGAGAGACAGACTGTCTAAAAATGCACTAGATTTATCAGTAGTTCATGCCAATTGATAATTTAGTGCAGCTTTAGACTTGTCTGATTTTTTAGATCAGTTTTTTTTTTTGGCTTACTACGCCATCATTTTGGCACATTTTTGGCACAGATATAGGTGCAGTGTGTTGCATTATGTTCACGCCCACTTTTTGCTAAGCTACACACCTCTGTCGAGCAGTGTGCAAAAAGTGTCATAAGCCCATAATAAATAAGTTTAGGACATGCTGCAACATTTTTGGTGCATTTTAAAACACTTTTCTAGTGCAACCACATTAGTAAATGAGGACCAATGTTTATAATTTAGTCAATCTACACAGTGTGTTTAAAACAAAAGCATGAAGGTATGAGGGAGGAGCACACTTCAGCTTTTTTTTTTATAAACTCATTTTTATTGGTTTCTCACATATTCATGGTACAGCAACAAATTTGAAAATGTAGTAATAAACAGTTTGTCTTACTACTTCAGCTTTAATTCAAAGGGTTTAAAAGGGTTAAGTAGCCTTTTAAAATTGATTCTCAGAATAGGTCTTCACTTTGGGGCATTGATGCTACACTTTCCCCTACGCAAAATAGTATGGTGTTTGCAAAAACTAACGACACTGGAAACCAATGTTAACAATGAAAAAGCTAAAGTGCTCACGCAAGTGCTGTGGTCAAACAACAGTAGTTTGACCCCAACTAATCTAATGTTACTGACCTATCCCGGGGATAGACCATTCATTTTAAAAGACTGGATAACCTCTTTAATTGAAGTATTGCATTAACATAATTATAAACATAATTAGATGATTATAAACAGAAGATTTTATCTATACTTGGATGCAAATACTTTGCAGTTACTGCCTGCCTACCTGAAGTCTGAAGCACATAGACATCAAAAAATGCTATGTTTCCTCCCTGAGATGTTTTGCCTCACTAAATACTGCAGTCAGTTTCCATTGCTGCTTGGGCGTTTTTGCCTTCACTTTTGTCTTAAGCAAGCAAAAATCATAGTCAATCAATCTGAGGTTAGATGACTGACTTGAATATGGACTAACCAATTCTTTCCCTGAAAAAACTCTTCTGTTATCTATGTGACATGTTTTAAGTCATTATCTATCTATATGGTAAAGCACCATCCTACCATTTCTGCAGCATTTCACTGAATCTGAACAGAAGGCAAAACTCTGTACACTTTATCCTACTACTGTCACATCATCAATAAACACTTATGACTTTCCTCCACCATGTCTGAAAGACATTGTACCATGTGTCTCCCAAAAAAAAGACAGGTCTTATATTATTTATTTATTTTTTGCAAAAAAACAGCTAGCGCTTATTATTGAGGTAGGGCTTATTTTTTATATTACATTTATTAAATTAACACTGGGGAAGAGGGTCCTTCACCTCCTCAGGCTGCTGTGAAGTTGAGGCAGGTTATGAGGAAGCAGGCTGGTAGCTGGTATAAGGTGTGCACTATTCGTCCTGGCTGCTCTATGCGATTTGGCCGAGAGTAGGCCCAAAAGTTCCGTTGGGTGTTGTGCTATCCTGGAGTTAAAGGGGTTTTCCAAGACTTAAAAAAAAAATCTCCCTACCACCTCCCACTGTGCTAAAATAGAAAATTTCCCCATGCTTTCCTCTCCCATCTCCACAGTTCCAGCGCTGCCAGATCTCCAGTTTCCCCCCAATCCTTCACTGATGACGTCACGTTCATGGATCACATGATACTGCAGCCAATCACTGTTCTCTGTGGTCACATGCTGTAAATGCAGGCATGTGACTGCTGCGGCCAGAGATTGACTGCAGCATCATGTGATCCATGAACGTGATATCATCAGTGAGGGATCGGGGGAAACTGGAGATCTGGCAGCGCTGGAACTGTGGAGATGGGAGAGGAAAGCATGGGGAAATTTTCTATTTTAGCACAGTGGAAGGTGGTAGGGAGGATTTAAAAAGTCTTGGAAAACCCCTTTAACTAATGCACTGAAAATGGAATTGAAGGGCATCGTGAAGACCCACGAATGCTTCGGTAACTGTTCTGTTACAGGAGGAGACCAGAATTGGAACCAGCAGAACGATTAAATAAACCGAGGTAGCAACAGAGGTAGGCCTTGATAAGGCAGTACAACTGAGCTCTCAATAGTCACTTAGTACAGTAAGTGATGGGGGAGAGTTAACAGAGCTCACCACTGTACCATAGTACTTCAGGTGTAGAAGGTGTCTAAGAGGACAGAAGTTTGCCGCAACCTTGTGCTGCCTGATTGCCTCAGGGTTGTCAAGGAACAATGAGGCTCTTGTAGCCCCTTTCTGGCAAGGCCTTGCTGGCAGGATAAAAGACGTGCTGGCCGGTAGTGACTTCTCCTCATCCTTGGATGAGTTCATCTGTCTGACTGCCCGTATAGATATTCGGTTAGCTGAGAGACAGTAGGAGCTCTGTCAGCAACATCAACTGGCCCGACTGTGTCATCTTCCCTGTCTTGCTCTGGTGTTTCAAAGGCCTCTATTTTCTCCACCAATGGCTTTTTCTGAAGAACCAATGCAAGTGGACAAAGCCCACCTGTCATAGCAAGAATGGTCCCATCAACCCAGTAGTTTCTTTGCCTCTACTGTGCTAGTTCTGAGCATTATCGTATGGCCTTTCCATTGCATCCGGGAAACTCCTGAACCTAGGCTCAGTGGGAAAGGCGTCCGTCTCTTTAAATTGAGCTGCAGTACCGCGCGCGCGGCCGGCCGGCAGCAGAAGCACGCGCCCGAAGCACAGCAGGAGTGCGGCGAGGTAAGTGAACAGAGCTATGAGCGCGCCCGCAGCCCGAGGACCGGGTAGCGGCGCGGCTCGCAGCGGGAGACGCCGCTGGGGTGCGGGTGTGCCTGCGACCCAACACGGGGGTCGCAGGGACACCTGTGACAACAGGAACGTAGACATGCAGGACAGCAGGGTTAAACGTACACAGGAACATACATAAATAACGACAGGTGCCAGCAGGAAGCAATGGTCAGGAGCTCAGACATTAATGAACTGACCAGGAACAGAGACAGGAAGTTCCTTATATGATAGGTCATAGGTCATTGGACAGGAAATCGGAGCACTGGCCCTTTAAATCCAGACCAGTGAGCATGCGCCCACCCTAGGGAGAGTGTGAAGACCCAGACAGGAAGAGGAACGAGGACAGGGAGTACACAGACACAAGGGAAACAGCAACAGGTACAGGAACCGGGGACACAAACAGGCAACACAGCCACGTCCGCGGACCACAGCAGCAGCCGCCGTGGCGGAACAGAGATAGGACAGAAGCAGGAACACAACCATGTCCGCGGTCCAGAACGAAGGCAGCGGCATGGACCGTGATAGTACCCCCCCATCCTACTCTTCCCAATCCACAGGAAGGAATCCCACATAGCTGTGGGGCCCGAAACTACTATGGGGTCAACCCCACAAATCAACTACAGGCTCAGTAATAGCCAGTATTGCGGATACCTAGAAAAGGAGGTGCACAGGAAGAACAAACATGGCACTAAACAGGATGGGGGGAGCTCAGGGCGGGACCATAAGCCAGCAGGTACAGAAGCTCTGGGCGGGATCATAAGCCAGCAGGTACGGACGCTCTGGGCAGAACCATGAGCCAGCAGGTACGGACTTTTCTAGGGGCGTGGATCATAGAACCAGGGTCGGGGTACAGACGCTCTGGGCGAGATAATGAGCCAGCAGGTACATACGCTCTGGGTGGGACCATGAGTCAGGGGGTACAGGCGCTCTGGTTGGGACCGTGAACCAGCAGGTACAGACACTCTGGGCGGGATCATGAACCAGCGGGTACAGACGCTCTGGGCGGGACCATGAGCCAGCGGGTACAGACACTCTGGGTGGGACCATGAGTCAGGGGGTACAGGCGCTCTGGGTGGGACCGTGAACCAGCAGGTACAGAAGCTCTGGGCTGTATTATGAGCCTGCGTGTATAAACCCACTACTTGCTCAGTAATAGCCAGTACTGGGGATACCTAGAAAAGGAGGTGCACAGGAAGAACAAACAGGGCACTAAACAGGATGGGAGAAGCTCAGGGCGGGATCATAAGCGGGACCGTGAACCAGCGGGTACAGGCAGTGCTAAGCTGGACCACGAGCCAGCGGGTACAGACACTCTGGGCGGGATCATAAGCCAGCAGGTATAACACTCTGGGTGGGACTATGAGCCAGCTGGTACAGACACTGTTGGCGGGACCATGAGCCAGCAGGTACAGACGCTCTGGGTAGGACTATGAGCCAGCGGTTACAGACACTGTGGGCAGGACCATGAGCTAGCAGGTACCGACGCTCTGGGCGAGATAATAAGCCAATGGGTACAGACGCTCTGGGTGGGACCATGAGCCAGCGGGTACAGGCGCTCTGGGTGGGATGGTGAGCCAGCAGGTACAGGCGCTCTGGGTGGGACTGTGAGCCAGCAGGTACAGAAGCTCTGGGCGGGACTATGAGCCAGCGGGTACAAACCGAACAGTAATAGCTCACTAATAGCCAGTACTGTGGATACCTAGAAAACGAGGTGCATAGGAAGAACAAACAGGGCACTAAACAGGATGGGGGGAGCTCAGGGCGGGACCATAAGCCAGGCGGGTACAGAAGCTCTGGGCAGAACCATGAGCCAGCAGGTACGGACGCTCTGGGCGGAACCATGAGCCAGCAGGTATAGACGCTCTGGGTGGGACTATGAGCCAGCGGGTAAAGACACTGTGGGCGGGACCATGAGCCAGCAGGTACAGACGCTCTGGGCGAGATAATGAGCCAGCAGGTACATACGTTCTGGGCGGGACCATGAGCCAGCGGGTAAAGACACTCTGGGTGGGACCATGAGTCAGGTGCTACAGGCGTTCTGGGTGGGACCGTGAACCAGCAGATACAGAAGCTCTGGGCAGGACTATGAGCCAGTGGGTACAAACCAACTACAGGCTCAGTAATAGCCAGTACTGGGGATACCTAGAAAAGGAGGTGCACAGGAAGAACAAACAGGGCACTAAACAGGATGGGAGAAGCTCAGGGCGGGATCATAAGCCAGATGGGTACAGAAGCTCTGGGCGGGACCATGAGCCAGCAGGCACAGAGCTCTGGGCAGGACCGTGAACCAGTGGGTGCAGGCAGCGCTAAGCTGGGCCATGAGCCAGCGGGTACAGACACTCTGGGCGGGATCATAAGCCAGCAGGTATGGACGCTCTGGGCGGAACTATGAGCCAGCAGGTATAAACACTCTGGGTGGGACCATGAACCAGCGGGTTCAGACGCTCTGGACGAGATAATGAGCCAGCAGCTACAGACGCTCTGGGCGGGATCATGAGCCAGCAGGTACGGACGCTCTGGGCGGAACCATGAGCCAGCAGGTATAAACACTCTGGGTGGGACTATAAGCCAGCGGGTACAGACACTGTGGGCGGGACCATGAGCCAGCAGGTACAGACGCTCTGGGCGGGACCATGAACCAGGGGGTACAGACGCTTTGGGTGGGATCATGAGCTAGCGGGTACAGGCGCTCTGGGTGGGAGACCGTGAGCCAGCAAGTACAGAAGCTCTGGGCGGGACTATGAGCCAGCGGGTACAAACCAACTGCAGGCTCAGTGATAGCCAGTACTGGAAATACCTAGAAAAGGAGGTGCACAGGAAGAACAAACAGGGCACTAAACAGGATGGGGGGAGCTCAGGGCGGGACCATAAGCCAGGCGGGTACAGAAGCTCTGGGCGGGACCATGAGCCAGCGGGTACAGAAGCTCTGGGCGGGACCGCGAACCAGCGGGTACAGGCAGCGCTTAGCTGGGCCATGAGCCAGTGGGTACAGATGCTCTGGGCGGGATCATGAGCCAGCAGGTACGGACGCTCTGGGCGGAACTATGAGCCAGCAGGTACAGACGCTCTGGGTGGGCTATGAGCCAGCGGGTACAGACACTGTGGGCGGGTCCATGAGCCAGCAGGTACAGATGCTTTGGGCGGGACCATGAACCAGCAGGTACAGACGCTCTTGGCGAGATAATGAGCCAGTGGCTACAGATGCTCTGGTCGGAACCATGAGTACACAGACACAAGGGACACAGCAACAGGTACAGGAACAAGGGACACAAACAGGCAACGCAGACATGACCGCGGTTTGGTCCGGAACGAAGGCAGTTCCATGGACCGAGATACTGATATCCATTGCCACTAGTCTTTACAAAACTTGACTTGCCTACAATCTGATTTGAATTTGTGATGGTAATGA
Source organism: Phyllomedusa bahiana (assembly GCA_025379985.1). Taxonomy (NCBI): domain Eukaryota; kingdom Metazoa; phylum Chordata; class Amphibia; order Anura; family Hylidae; genus Phyllomedusa; species Phyllomedusa bahiana. Next base: position 129,750 of record JAODAL010001257.1, on the reverse strand, counting down.
AAGGAAGACTGCCTTCAATACATGTGATGGGCATTTCAGCCTCTGCAATGCTCCAGCTGTCTTCCAAGAATTTGTTAACGAGATCTTCAGAGACCTCTTATACTTGTGTGTCGTCATTGTCACGGCGCGCGGCGCCGCAGCTCGCCGCGGCCGTCCCCCTGTGCGCACGGGGTCCGGCACGGGTGCTGCGGCTGCCCGCAGCCGTGGTCCTTCTGCTCTAGGGCTGGAAACCCCGTACTTACCAGTCCCCGCTCCTGTCTCCAGCTCTGACAGCCGCCGCGCGCATAATCCCTGCTTAAGGCGCGCGCGCGACGGCTGGTCCGGATTTAAAGGGCCAGCGCGCCTTTAATTGGTTAATTGACGGCCGCTGGTCCTATATATGGTAGACGTCCCTAGCACTCGCTGCCAGTCTGTTGGTGTGTTTTGGAGCGTTTAGAGTGTATTGAGTTCAGTCTTGATTTCCCGTGTACCAGTGCGCCTGCTTACGTTTCCTGACCTTGCCTGTTTGCCGCCTGCCCTGACCGTCTGCCTGCCTCTGACCACGAACCTCTGCCGCCTGCCCTGACCTTCTGCCTGTCCCCGACTATGCCCCGGATTACGATTTTGCACCAGCTTGTACCTGGCCACATCGCAAAGCAAGTACGTCAGGGGTTTAACGACCTGGTGCTCACGCCGCAGCAAGTCCATCCGCTTTGCGGGGGCTTGGTTGAAAACCGGGGGCTACTTAGACTCGTTCCATGCGTGGCTTGCTATCATCGCTTGCGTTGGCCCAGCGGATCCACTCCTCCGTTACAGTCATGTATCTGAACAACATCTTGATTTTCTTGCCAAATCTTGAAGCTCATCATGCTCACATGCACCAGGTTCTAAGACATCTACAAAGCAATGAACGCTAAGCCAAGCTCCAAAAATCCACTTTTGAACAGACCAGTCTACCCTTCCTTGGCTACATTGTCTCCGACAAAATACTTCAGATGGATCCTGCCAGGTTGTCTTTCATCTTACAATGACCGTGACCAGTCAGTTTACAGGCCATACAGCGCTTTCTGGGATTTGCGAACTATTACCGACAGTTCATTCTGCACTTCTCCACTGTGGTGGTGCCTATTGTGTTGCATACCAAGAAGAATAGAAATACCAAATCCTGGCCAACCGAGGCAAGAGAAGCATTTTCCTGTCTGAAGTCTGCCTTTGCCTCTACACCTATCTTATCTAAGCCCAACCCTGAGAAGCCCTTCTTCCTTGAAGTGGATGCCTCATCTGTGGGAGCAGGTGTTGTTCTCACACAGAAAACCCCCAAAGACAAAACCATCACATGTGTGACTTTTTACCCTGTCAAAAGAAATTACACTACAGGGGATCAAGAATTGCTGGCCATTAAGTTGACCTTGGAAGAATAGCGCCATTTACTAGAAAGGCATGTCATCCGGTCAACATATTCACCAACCATAAAAATCTGCTGTATTTTCAGACGGCACAGCACTTCAATTCTCGGCAAGCTAGGTGGTCCCACTTCTTCTCCAGATTTGATTTCTTGATAAACTTCAGCGAAATGAACAAGAATATCAAGGCTAATGCTCTGTCCCATGCATCTGATGTTGCTTTCCTAGACTTCCCACCACGGCATATCATTCCTCCTGAAGATCTGATTTCGGCAGCGCCCATTGATCTCCAATATGTTCTGCCGGGGAAAACATTCGTACCTCCTGCTCTAAGGAAATTAATCTTGAAGTGTTGACTTGTTCTTTGTTGGCTGGGCATCCTGGAGTTCAAAAATCCTACTGCTCATATCTCATTATTGGTGGCCTAACCTGGGTCAAGATGTCAAGGACTTTGTTCTTTTATGCGCCATATGTGCCCACAACAAGACTTGCTGTCTCAAACCTGCTAGCCTTTTGCAACCCTTGCCTATACTGGAGTGTCCTTGGACCTATATAGCCATTGACTTCATTACTGACCTACCACCCTCCTCAAATTATACTGTCATTTGGGTGATTACAGATCGGTTCTCAAAGATGTTCCACTTTGTACCTCTGCCCGGTCTCCAACTGGCTCCTCAATTTGCTGGTGTCATGGGGGCTGGCGCGGGTGCAGTCGCCCCCCGCGGCCACCCCCCTGCCCGCAAGGGGTCCGGCGCGGGTGCTGCAGCCGCCCGCGACAGTCCCCTTGCTGCCCAAGCTCCGGCGCCAGCTCGCTTACCCGTCCACACTCCTGTGCGCTCTGCTCCTGCCTGTCACAGTCGCCGTGCGCGTACCCACTGCTTAGGGCGCGCGCGACGGCTGGTCTGGATTTAAAGGGCCAGCGCGCCGGTAATTTGTCAATTGCCGGCCACTGGTCTTATATATGGTATACGCCTCCTGCACTCTCTGCCAGATTGTTGGTGTGCTTTTCGTGTGTTTTGGAGTGTTGGAATTTTGTATTGATTACCCGTGTACCAGTCCGTTCCGCTACATCTCCTGACCTTGCCTGCTTGCCGCCTGTCCTGACCGCCTGCCCGTTTCTGACCACGAACCTCTGCCGCCCGTCCTGACCTCCTGCCTGTCCCCGACTACGTCTCCGGATTACGATTCTGTACCACGCACTACCCCGGCCACCATCGCAAGCAAGTCACGTCAGGGGGTAGCGACCTGGTAGCCTCACGCCGCAGCAAGTCCATCCCGCTTTGCGGTGGGCTCTGGTGAAAACCGGGGGCTACTTAGACTCCGCTCCCTGGCGTGGCTTAACTATCATCGCTTGCTGTGGTCCAGCGAATCCACCAATCCCTTACAGTAACTACAGGAGCTGTTTCAAATACTTTCGTCAGAAGAAGCTGGCATGTCAACAGTAGAAAGAGATGTACATTCCTGGTTAGGCCGTTGTTGTGATGCACCAAAATTTGAAGTGGTGCTCCCTAAGCTGTTTTTCTAATGCAGATGTACAGGCGAAGGTGTCGCGGAGAGCAGTCTCTGTCCACCACAAGGCGAGAGTTGTGGCCAGAGCCCTTGGGACATATGGGCTGGCAATGGGCCAGCTAATGGTGAAGGCATTTGATGAGCAGGTGATACCCCTTAGCTTTATCTCCGCTGTATCTGGAGAGTGTGCAGCGAAGCCCTGTGCCCTCTTCACCCTCGGAGGAGCACAGCGTCGATTCATAGTCGCGCCTACAGACACAGGAAGTCCCGGGCAGCAGCTCCACTCAGCGAGAGAGCATAGCACAGAGCGAGTCACCACCTGCTGCCACACACAATGTACAAAGGGAGCTGCCGGAGAACTCCGAGGAGACGCCACATAATGTACAGGGCCTGCGGGCCCTTATTCTCCCCCCAATGTACTGAACTCCAACAGACCACCCAGGAGGACATAAAAGGGATCCTTGGTAGCACTCACGGTTTCTCCTCTTCTACCCTATGGGCCTGTCTGGATCACAGACCACAGAGGGATCGCCCTATTACAGGAGCCCACCGCACGGCAGAAGCAGGCTTAATACCCCCCCTACAAGATGGGGATCCCTCAACTGCACCCCACCTGACAGTGCGGGGATCTGTGGAAGAGTCTATTATTGCCAAGGGGGCTCAGGCTCCCCTGTCCCTTGTCACCCCAGGCCTTTCCCCACCTGTGGAGAGTTCACCTCCATGGTCCACAGGATCATCTTGAGGGATGTGTCCCCTTCAGCGGCTCCGTCCGAGGCACTCGGCAGGGACACCACGAGTCGGTGGCCATCTTGCTGGTCTTCAGTACCGACTGCAGGGAGCGAAATTGAAGGCCTTGCAGGGCAGAAGAAGGCTTCTATCTCCCCCTGAGCGGAGCTAGATCGAAGGGTTGCAGGGCTTCTTCTAAGCACATTCTATAAGCTGATGACATCACAGAATAGTCACCATGGCCACCTCTGCCTGGACATTATGGCATCATCAAAATGATATAAGCAGCCGCTGGCCCAGAATTCCATTGAGAGTTGTATTGGGAGTTGAAGTGATTTTGCTTCAAGTTTGATGATAGAAATGGAGATTACAAAACCAAGCCTGAATGACCCTGCAGAGAGCGTCTCGCCCTCTGAGGATGAAGAATTCAGGACTGCAGACATTCTTGATGATGATGACGACGGACCGGATGAGACATGGATATCTATGGTGAAATCTGCACCACGTGTATTCAGCAATGACAAGTATAAGAAAAACACCTGGCGACCCAACCTCCCTACCAACAAGGCTGCAGAACTTCTTGATGAGGACGAACCCATGCAGGTCGCGAGAGCCCACCTGACCCAGGACGAATGTTTGCAGCGTCGTCAGAGGCAGCTGTGCTTCTACTGTAGCAGTTCTGGCCACTTCATTGGGGACTGTCCGGTGCGCCCGGGAAACTCTCGCATCTAGGGCTCGCAGGAGAGGCATCCCTAGATGTCAGAGCGGCCTCTCCCTGTCTGACGATTCCCGTACTATGTGGAGTTTCGCCGGACAGCACCTTTCAAGCCACCGCCTTCCTTGATTCGGGGTCCGCGGAAAATTTTGTAAGCCACGCGCTGGTGTCCAAATTGCGTCTCCCGGTGACCCCTCTGCAGAAACCCATGTTCGTCTCCTCCGTCAGCGGCGAATGCCTAAAGGACGCTAATCGGTTCTGCACAGCGCCCCTCACCTTGCAAATTGGCGCCCTACACAAGGAGACTCTGAGACTTCTCGTTCTGCCTTGCTCCTCTTCTGAAATTCTCCTGGGTCTCCCTTGGTTTCAAGACCATGCCCCGACCTTAGACTGGAACATGGGCGAGATTATCCGTTGGGGTCCCATGTGCCACTCGTGATGCCTTCCTGTATTCCGTCCAGCTCTATGGCCCGCCTCTTTAAAGTCTACGAAGCCTCTGCCGGGTCTGCCCACTCCTTACCAGGATCTAGCCGACGTCTTTTCCGAAAAACAGGCCGAAACTCTTCCCCCCGCGCCGGCCGTTCAACTGTCCTATTGACCTGCAACCCGGTAGTACTCCTCCCCGAGGCAGAGTCTATCCTCTTTCTGTACCGGAGACTAAGGCGATGTCAGAATACATTAAGGAGAATCTCAGTAAAGGCTTTATACGCAAGTCTTCCTCGTCTACGGGGGGCGTTTTTTCTTTGTTGAAAAGAAAGATGGTACTCTCCGACCCGATATCGATTATCGGGGACTCAAAAAAATCACTATCAAAAGTCGATACCCCCTGCGCGGAGCAAACACCTTGAATCGTATCCGTGACTGCGACGAATGGAAAACGGCCTTTAATATCCGAGATGGCCACTTTGAATATCTCGTCATGCCCTTTGCCTCTGCAACGCTCCGGCGGTGTTCTAGAATTTTCGTCAACAAGATCTTCCGCGATCTTCTCTACGTCTGCGTTATTGTCTACCTGGATGACATTTTAATCTTCTCTCCTAAACTAGAGACTCACCGCCTCCACGTCCGTCAGGTGCTCAGATATCTCCATAGCCACTAGTTATATGCCAAACTGGAGAAATGCTTGTTTGAACGCACCTCGTTGCCCTTCCTAGGGTACATCGTCTCGGATCAGGGTCTCCAGATGGATCCCTCTAAGCTTTCAGCGGTCTTACAGTGGCCTCGACCAGTGGGCCTTCGGTCCATCCAACGCTTTTTTGGGATTTGCAAACTATTACAGACAGTTCATCCCGCAATTTCTCCACGCTCGTGGCCCCGCTGGTGGCCCTTACGAAGAAGAATGGCAACCCAAAATCCTGGCCTCCAGAAGCCCAAGAAGCCTTTGATCGCCTTAAATCAGCATTCGCTTCAGCTCCTGTTCTGTCTCCCCCGGAACCCCAGGGTCCGTTTGTCCTAGAAGTGGCCCGCCCCCTCAGTAGGTGCAGGCGCAGTCCTCCTTCAGAAGTCCTCCTCTGGGAGACTGTGTACTTGTGGCTTCTTTTCCAAAACCTTCACCCCAGCCGAAAAAAATTACACGATTGGTGATCGCGAACTACTGGCCATTAAGTTAGCCCTAGAAGAATGGCGGCACTTGTTGGAGGGGGCTCGTCACCCTATCGATATCTTCACCAATCATAAAAACCCTTCTTTATCTTCAGTTGCTCAACGACTGAATCCTCGACAAGCCAGGTGGTCGCTCTTTTTCGCCCGCTTTGATTTTCTCCTTCACTTTCAGCCAGCTGGGAAGAACGTCAAAGCGGACGCCCTCTCTAGATCCTCGGACACAGTGGGCCTGGAGCCTCTGCAGCACATAGTTCCCCCAGAACGACTCCTCACGGCAGCCCCCATGGACCTTCAACATCTACCTCCTGGGAAGACCTACGTCCACCCTGCCATGCGGCCTCGAATCCTCACGAACAGCTGGTCATCCTGGAGTTCATAAGTCCCTGCAATTAATCTCTCGGTATTATTGGTGGACCTCCCTCGCTCAAGATGTTAGAGACTTTGTCCTGGCCTGTACCTCCTGTGCCTAATAAAGTCCCTCGTCTCAGACCTGCGGGTCTGCTTCAGGGCCTCTCCCGTGCCAGAAAAACCCTTTGGGCCCATGTAGCCATGGACTTTGTTACAGACACTCCCGGCCTCCGTAGTAACCAACGGTCCCTTTGGGTGGTGACTGATAGATTCTCGAAGATGGTCCAACTTTGTTCCCCTGCCCGGGTTACCCTCTGCCCCCCGCGGCCCAGCCTTTTGTCACCACCATTTTTCGGTTCACACGCTCTCCCATTGCATATCTCCGGATTTGGGGGTCCAGTTTGTGTCGGGGATTCTGGCGGGCTCTATGTGGTCAGTTGCAGGTTCAGTAGACTTCTCGTCTGCTTACCACCCAAACATTCGGGCAGGTAGAGAGGGTTAACCAAGTTTTAGGTACCTACCTACGACATTTTGTTATCCGCCCGTTCAGGATAAACTGTTGACCTCCCCCCCTGGGCGGAATTCTCTATAATTCAACTAGACTCGGAATCCACTGGAGCCTCTCCTTTTTTTGTTGTGTTTGGGCGACATCCCCGCCTACCTCTCCCTCTGGCTATCTCGTGTCATGTTCCTGCCGTGTATGACCAAGTGCAAGACATCAAGGCACTCTGGCAAGTCACACGATGGGCCCTTCTTCAGGCCTCCGCTCGCACCAAGGTCCAGGCTGACAGGTACCGTAGACCTCCGCCCCTATTTATGCCGGGTGATAGAGTTTGGTTGTCCGCCAACTATATTCGTTTCAAGGTGCCCAGTTATAAGTTAGGGTGGGTGGCTTAAGCATTTTTTGATCAAAACGTGTGAACTAAGAATCTCAAAGTTTTTTTCATGTATGATAGATAGCATAAATGCTTCTTTAGGGATTTCCATGTATTGTATAGCCCTTTTAGCAGTGGTGTGCCACGGGTTTAATGGGGGCCTTTGTGTAAAATATATAGCGGAAAACCGTGCCAGGGGCACACGGTTTCCACATTTTTTTTTCAGAAAATGGGTTTTTTTTGAAAGAAAACATACGTTTTTATTTGGACTATATTGTTTTTAAATTCAAATTAAGGGGGAAAGGGTTTCCCTCCTTTTTGGTTTTTTCCTGCACCCCACCCATTTTTTAAAGGGCTGTTATTTTAAGTGCAGTTTGGGGGTTGGGTTTTTTTAAATTTTTCTCTCGGGAAAATGGAGGTCAGTTGACCCCAATGAAAATCTAAACCCTTGGTCATTGAAAATAAAGATAGTGTAGGAAATAATTTTAAAATTAAAACCGAATTTGGTTTAAATTTGAGCCCCAAAGACCCCTTTACAAGCAACGGATAAAGATCTTTTTCTTCTTTTTCAAGGTTTTTTTAAATTGTGAATAGTGGATTTAAAAATCCATCTTTTGTCTTGCTGAAAATTTGTAAAAAATTTGTTTGCTTTTGTTAGGTGGTGATCATAGATTTTATCCCAATCTCTGTCCGGGAATAATTACCCTATGTTTATTTTATTGCTAAGTGCCCCCTTGTATTATCTCCTTGCTGGCTTTTTTGAAAACTCCCCCCCCCCTTGCTGGCAGCGGGCCCACTGATTTAATAAAAGAACCCCCAACATAGGCCCAGTAAAAAAATTAGTTATTTGGGGTCAGTCTTGCCCCTTTGGGTCAGTCTAGCAATTTAGAGTAGAAAAACCCCAACCCTATAATTTTAAACCAAACAAAAAAGGATAGATTTGAATCAAGAATAACTAAAATTTAAAAACCCAAAATTTTTAACCCGAAGGGGGCCGAAGGGGGGCCTGGGAGGAACGCCTTTTCTTGTAAGTATTCTGGGTTCTTAAAAAAAAAAAAAAAAAAACCCCAAATTCCCCCAAATGCTCCCCTTATTGCTGTCTATCTTGCAGCCCATCTACCTCCGGGTTTTACCCCCAGTTATTCCCCGGAGAATCTTATCCACATCAGCGCCTCTCTCCTTCCCCTCCCATGTGTTCATCACACACTCCCCTTTTCCCTTTTAAAAATAGAAAAAACCCAAACCCGCTCAAATAATTTTTGCACAACCCGCCTTCATCCCTCCTAAATGAACCCCCTTTTTTACGTATTTTTTTCTTTCTCCGCTTCTTGCGGGAGGGACATCTCCCCCCAAAAACCCCGGGCCCCCACCCCCCCTTTTTAACTGCTAAATCCCCCCTCCTCCTCCCATATTAAAACCTCTAAACCTAATTACCTATTCCCCGCTGAAAACATTTTTTCCCAGCCCTTTTAAAAATTTGCTTGGGGGAAACGCCCCCGGACCATCTGAAAAACAAAACCCCACTGCTGTTAAAATTTAAACCTGTTTTTTCCCCCAAATCCCTAAACCCCCTGCTAGCCCCACAAAAAAAAATGGTTTTCCACCCATTGAACCCCTTTCCCCACCCCACCTATTGGCGGCCAAACCACTCTAAACCCCAAAACCCCAAAAAACCAGGAGAAACCAGGCCAGGTGGGGGTTTTTGGGCTTTTCCCTTTTTCCCCCCTCCACACTGCCCCCTTTCCCCAGGTCATTCCTTGTACCCCCCTCCTTTCCCCCCCTTTGGGGTCCACCCCCCCTCAGACCCCAAGCCATTTTCCCCCGGGACTCGCGGTTTCTGCAGCCCCCCGGCCCCACCCCCCTTTTTCTGGATAAATTTTCCCCTTCCTGGCCCCTCACTTCCCTCTCTACTGAAATACCCACTCTCATCAGGGTGATTTTCCCACCCCCCAATTTGAGGGAACCCCCATGTTCTCCCTCCCTCAAAAATTTTTCCCTTTCATTAAACCCCCCTCTCTTGGCCCCCTTCCCAAATTTCTTAACCCCTACCCCACCCAAAAGGGGAGGGGAAACTCCTGGATTTGGCCCCCTGTAACCTTTCCTAAAATCAAAAACCCTTTAAAATAATTTTCCTTACACTCTCTTAAATCCCCAAAAACTTATTTCCCCTTTCCCCCTTTTTTAATTAATTCCCTCACCCATCTATGGACACACCTGCCCAGTCCCCCCCATTCACAAATCCACTCCATGAACACTCAGGAAATTTTCAAAAATCCAAATACAATCCTCCCTCCCCCCAAATCTCCTCCCCTCTCCTGCCCTAAAAACGGGCTTTCCAAACAATATACTGAAACTCTCAAAACCCCCTGGAAAAGTTGGAAATTCCACTCCAACCAAACACCCCCCCAACCCCCAAAAGTCAAAACGCCCGCACCCTTTGGGCACACCCCCCTCAAACAAGCCATCGCAGCGAGTTCTAGGGGGTCTGGGCGGCTGGGGAAAGGAAATTCGAAGTCCCTCCCAAAACCTTTTTTTCCATTTCAACAATTCATGCTCGGGAAATTACCCAAATTTGGGCCCTTACATTTGGGGCCAAAACAAAAATTTTTTTCACCCCCCCTCTTTCCCCAAACTGCCCCAACCCAACACCCAAAAAGGGCCCTTTGACACTTCCACTCCTTTGGGCCTTTAAAAGCTCAGGGCCCCGGCATTTAAAAGCCCCCTGTGAAGCCCTGGAACAATCACTTCAAAGAAAAAAAATTCCGACAAAAAAAAGGGCAAAACCCATCTCATCTAAAACCCCCAAAAGCAGCCCCACTGGTCCCCTCCCCACCTCCCCCAGCACATCCCCTTCAGTCTACAAACCCGAAAAAGAAAAAACACCCAAGGTTTTCTGCCTGTTTTGCACCCCCCACCCCCCTGCTCTATAAACCCCCTTTCCCCCCCCCACCTGGGCCAAACTTTTCTCCAGCATCCTTCTCACATAAACTGCAATCTGTAACCCCTTCTCTCTCCACGGGGACCCTTCCCATTTTCCTTAAAACATGTTTTAAACCCCCTTTAAACTGAAAAAAGCCCTCTTTTGGAACCCCCCCTGCGCTGATAACCTACCGACCAGCTCAAAACCTGCCCTTCATCCCCAAACCCCTGGAACGCTTGGTCCTACCCTGCCTTTATCCCCCTATCTCCCTGTAATTCTCTTTTTGCCCCTTTTCCCCAAATCCCTTTCCGCCCCCTTCACACCCCGGGAAAATGCCCTTGCAAAATTTTCCCCAATGATCCTCCCCCTGCTAAATCTCGGGAACTACTCATTGTTGGCTTTCGGGATCTCTCTGAGCGTTTGACACTGTGGATCCCCCATCTTCCCTCAAAAATGTAAGCCCCAAATTGGCCTCCAGGAACCCCGCTCTCTCTTGGTTCTCAATTTAAAATTCTAACGCCCCTTCAGTGTCTAAATTTGCGGGTTTTCCCCTCCCTTTCCTCCCCCCTCTTCCCTTAGGGGGTTTCCCGGGGCCCTTTCCCTTGGTCCTCTCCTTTTTCACTCTATTAACCCCCCCTTTTTGGGGAAAAAAACCACCCCGTTCCCTTGGCCCCCAATTAAACCACTTACCGGGAATGACCCCCAAAATTTTTTTAAACCCCCTCCCCGGACAATCACTCCTCCCCTGTTTCCACCAAATTTGTTGCCTGTTGCGTCTCTGACACCCTTTCCTTTCCCTTTCCTGTATCTTGCAAACCCCCACAAAACCAAGAAACTTTATTCCCCCACCCACCAATTTTTAAAAACCAGCCTTTCCCCTCCCCTTTTCCTGTCTCAGTGGGGGCCCACCTTAACCCCTCACAGCAGGCCCGCTGTCTGGGGGTTTAAAACTTGTTTCCAATCTGCCCTTTCATCCCTATACCCAATCCCTTTGGGCCCGTTTCCTTCACCTGCCCCTCAAAAACATCCCCCCGAACCCCGTCCTTTTCCCTCCCCAGGAACAAACCTCAAATTTTCCCCTTTGGGGTTGCAAAATTAAATTCCCAAAAGGCTGGGCCTCCATCCCTGAAACCTCCCTTGCTTATCGGTCCCCCCCTCTGTGCAAACTCTCCCCTCTCCAATCGGGTCCTTAATGCGGGCACCCAAAGGCTTGTTTTCTTTTCCCAGCCGCTAAATGATGCCCCCCAACCTGTGCAGTCATTTGCATTTGGTTTCCTACCAGTACAGGATACAACAAAACCCATCCCCCTCTCCCCCCAAATAAAGCCTAAAAAACGGCTGCCCTTCCCTAAAATCTCCCCCCTCATCTCTGTCTACCCCCCCCCTACCCGCTCTCCCCCCGCCCCTGCGTTAAAATTTTTAGGTTTCCACCATAAATTTAATCCAAACCTCCATGCCCGTCTCCAAACTTCAAACGTGCGGCACCATTCTCTGAAAACATGTCCCCGGGGCGTCCAAGGTGCACTAAAAATCTCTTTAGTTTTAAAAAAGGGGCCCCTGAGAAATAAAACTTCTAAAATCTGGCCCCTACCAAAAATTCCCTTTAATGCAAACCCCCCTCCCCTCCCCCACACCCCCAGCGCATTAAATCCCATTTTCAGCACTTAACTTTTTTAATGAAACCCCTAAAAGGGGAAAATGGCAGGCATCCGAAATTCCTATGTAAAAAAAACCTTATTTTTTAAATGTCCCCGGGCCCCGGGGACCTTTGGTAAACCCTTAGCACTTTTCCCCCTTCGTCTCCCCCATTTCCCCCCAAATTTAAAGTTTTGTAAGCTCTTCCCGACAGGGCCCTCACCCCTTGTGTCCTTTTGAAAAGTTTTTTTAAATTGTGTAATGACTGCCGTTTCCCCCTCCAAATTGTAAATTTGTTTGGGGAATATTTTTGGCGCTAATAAAAAAAGATTTTTATTTTTTATTATTATTTAATTACTTCCCCTGCATATTGTCTCTGACAGGGGGGTCCAATTTGCCTTCTGTTCTTGTTCCCTGGTCAAGTTAGACTTCTCTTCAGCGTATAATCCCCAAACCAACGGACAAGTAGAAAGAGTGAACCAATTCCTGGAAGATTATTTACACCATTTTGTTTCAGCACGTCAGGACCAACCTGCTACTCTGGGTGAAATTCTTGTACAACCATTCCGATTAGGCCAGAGGCTCTCACTTCTACATCGTTTATGGCTGACACTATAGTTCCCCCATTGCCTCCGTCAGCCTCTTCCGATGTTCCTATCGTGGATGCCCAAGTCCAAGACCTCATGGCCATTTGGCAAGAGACCCGATGGTCCTTACGGCCCTTATTTCAAGCATCCTCACACATGAAGTCACAGGCGGACAAGAAAAGAAGACCACCTCCGATCTTCTCCCCTAGGGATAAAGCATGGTTATCCTGAAATACGTATGCTTGAAGATCCCCAGCTACAAGCTGGGTCCATGATTCCTGGGTCCGTTTGAGGTTTTACAGTGCATCAATCCAGTGGCCTACAAGCTCTACCTGCCTCCTCTATGTGCATCCCTATATCCTTCTCGCTCCTCAAGCTACTAGTCCTCAACCGCTACTTCCAAAAAGACTTGTCTCCGACTCCTGATACCGACTCTACTTACATCTTTGAGGTAAAGTAGATTCTGGCTGAGAAAACTATTAGGTGGAAGTGGTACTACCATCAACTGAAAGGAGTTCGGGCCAAAAGAAATGTCCTGGGAACCAAAGTCCAATATTCTTGACTAGGACCTTCTAAAGTTTCTTCAGGCAAAAAAGATTGGGAGGCCCAAGAGGGGTGTATGCTCACGGGTGTCCCCGGAACCCGCACTTCGGGCTGCGGGCACAGTCATACCCCTTCAGCAGCGTCCCTGCTGGGTATTAGTGGTGCTGTATTCCACACAGCAGGCCATGGGTATACTTGTACTTCTGTTCTTTACTCACCCCTCTGCTTCCCTGAGCATCTCTGCCTGCCAGCGCACATACGTGCTCCTTAGGGTGCGTGTGATGGCTCACTGAAATTTACGGGTCAAGCGCCCCAGTAATTGGCTAGTTGCCGGGTGCTGATCCTATATCCTCTGGCCACTTCCTGCACTCCCTTTCAGATCTACTATGCCCCGTGCCATAGAGAAAGTGTTCATAGTGTTCCTGCCCTGCCGTGTGTTTTACCCTTGCCTCCATCCACTGACCACGTTTGCCTGCTGCCTACCTTGACCTTTCTTCCTGTCCCCAATTAACAGTTTGCCTGCCATTTCTGTACCACGCTGCACCCTGGCTGCTACCTCAAGTCGCATCAGGGGTAGTGACCTGGGTGTCTCCCACCGTACGAGTCCAACCTGTCTTGCGGCAGGCTCTGGTGAAAACCGAGAGGCACCTCAGATTCCATTCCCTTATGTGGTTTTCACCACCGCTTGCGGTGGTCCAGAGGATTCACATCCTAGCCATCCTAACTGATATGCTGCAATGTTATGTGCCAATGCCTGACATTCACTGCTTCCTTTCCGAATGGTGATCTCAGGCGGTGGCACATGACTGCTGCAGCATATCAGTGTGTTTGCTATATTTTTAAACGGGTGCACTCCAGTCTCAGGCGCATTACAAAGCACCCGTGGCATTTTGTAATGCGTCAGAGATCGGGGGGCATGCTGGAGGCATGTTGAGCTACAACCGTACGAAGCTACAGATTTATAGCTTCAGTATGGTAAATCCAAGTGCATTACTGCTGGAATAGATAAACCACTTTAAAAGTGTTTTACCTGAGGCAGAAATGTCGTCTCGCCTAGAATGCCCTGATTTTATAAACCCACAAAAGACAGGGTTCAAAAATTTCAGGCACATTCTACACATTAATTTTGCCCGTAAAAATTTTGGCGTCTAAACGGAAAAAAAATTTCATACATGTCGCCCTTATCCCATAGAGAAACTTGGGGGGGCTCGATGACTTTGTACACATTTTCTGCTTTAAACTAAACAATACTGAAGGGTGTACCAAGAGGGGGTTTTCTACTACTTTCCCTTTCTGGGCCCAGGAAGTATTAGAAACCTTAACATGGTGGCTATGGTAGCCTTTATTAGTCTTCCAGCTGCCGTGGTAACCATTCGGCACCCCGCAATATCACCGCGGGAGTGCACATCAGAATGGTTTGCTTTACTTTTTCCTCTTTCTTTTGGGATGCTGGGCCGGGACCCCTAAAGGGTTAAAAAAGCGGGGATCGGGACCCAAACCCTAATTTTCCCCTGCATTTTCCACGGGTGTCAGCTATAATTAAAAAGGGCCCGGCCCCAGACCCCCAAAATGTACCAAACCTTTTTAAGGAACCCCACTAAAAAGGCCCCTTACCCAATAAAGGGAACAAACCCCAATAACCCCCCCCTTTGTGGGGAAAGGGGGGTTTAAAACCCTTTGTTTAAGGGCCCTTTTACTTTAAAAATTTAAAAATTTTCATTTTGTCCCTTCTTTCTTTAATATATCCTATTAATTGTGTTTAGAGGCATAGTTGCACAAAAAGTAAGTGAACCCTTTGCAAATGCCTGAATTTCTTCACTGATCACTCATAAGAAGTGGTCTGTTATCTAAGCTTTATATTTATTTTTTATTTTTTAATTATTATTATTAAAAATTACGGGGAAAAAACCAAAAAAAAGGGAACTGAATGAACCACACCAATATTTCAATTGGGTACTAAAAAAAGGTATTTTACACCCAGAAAAATTCCTGTTGTTTGTTACTTTCGTGACAAACTGCAAAAAAGGGGGTTTTCCCCTCTACGGGAGGGAGTGTTTTTTAAAATTTTTAAAAAACCCTAGGGAGTTTTAAAACCTATAACATATACAGTCAGGGCCCCAAAAGTTTTTAGAAATGACAAAAAATTTTTAATATTTTCACGGACCCTTTTTCCCCCTCTTTTTTTTTTATGTGGTTTGTCAGATTTTTTAAATTCCAAAATCCCGAAATACAATTTGCAATCATATTAGGGATTAAAAAAAATTTTTTAAATTGACAGTTAGAATGAGTTTAAATTGGCAGAAAGGGTTCAATATTTGCAGTTTTTAACCCCTTCTTTTTCAGGACCCCCTGAAAATTCTCCCGGGCCCATGCTCCAATCAACTTCGGGAAACCAAATCCGGGCTGTTTTAGCAGTCCATTCTTCCACAACCCAAATGCTTGCTTTTTGGGTCAAAAAATTTTTTGGTTTTTTTTGGGTTTGTCCACCCGTCTCTTAGATTAAACCACAAGTTTCCCCCAATGGGATTAAAATCAAAGGGATTTTCCCAAAGGCCCAAATGGACCCCAAAATTTCTATGTTTTTTTTCCCCCTAAACCTTTTTATTTTATCACCTTTTGGTTTTAAATTGGCGGGTGCTCCATCATGCGGGGAAAAAGGCATTGTTGTTTCACCCCAAACGCTTTTTGGGAAAAACGGTTGGGAAAATTTTGCTCTTGGGGAGGAAAATTCGGTACCATTCTTTATTCTTTGGATGTGTTTTTAGGCAAAAACTTTTTAGAAGGGGCCCGATTCCCTTGGCTGAGAAGAAAACCCCACAATGAAGGTTTCTGGATGCTTTTCATTTGGATAAAAACAAGACTTTTTTTGGGGGGGTGGGGTTTTCGCTCACCATTGTTTCCCCTTTTTCCGAACAAGCTGTTTTTTTTCCCGATTTTCCAAAAAATTTTTGGGAAAAGGGGGTTCAACCCGAGAAAATGACTTTAAACCCCCCAGTCCCCCAGCAGTTCCCCCCTTCCCTGTACCTTTTGGGAGAATATCATCCGGGCCCTGATGTTTTTTTTTTGGGGGAGAAGTGAATTTCTTTGCTGCCCTCCTTTAACCCCAGGGCCCTTTCTCCCATGAGTTTTTTCCGCCTCACAGGGGCGTGCAGGGTGCACCCCCAAAAAACCCTGCCCTGCCCGCCCCTTCCTGAGCAAGCTCTGGGACTGCCTTTGGGGAGCCCGATTCCGAAGCTGAAAAACCCCCTTTTTAAAAAGGAGACGGTTTCCCGGCGCTTTTCTGGTTTTTTCTTTTTTCCGGCCCTGGAGCCTTTTGGGAACAAAAGGAACCTCTCTCCTTTGGGAAATTTCCCTTTATGATGCGATAGATTGTTGACTGAGGTTCAAAATTTTTTTCTAGCAACGATACTCCTTTTTTCCCCCCGGGTTTGGGGGCCCGTTTTGTGCATTTCAAAGAAGACTGCACGTGTATCTTTAGGGGAAAAACCATGGTTAACAGAAGGGGAAAAAAAATGATGCCAAGCACCCAGCCTTTTCCCTTTTAAAAATGTCCAGTGGGGTGATTCTTACTTTAAACATGACAGATTTATCCCCCAGCCCTGTCCTAACAAAACCCACACCTGTGTTAATGAAGCAATCACTGAAACGATGTTTACTGGTCCTTTTAAAAAGGGGAGGCCCCGCAATGAAGTTTGGGAAAAGTGTTTTTTGGGGGGGAAAAAAAATTTTTTTCCCTTGGGGAACTATTTGCTTTTTAAAAATTTTCTGTTAAAACTTTATCCACTCCCTTTTATTTTTTAAAAACATTCTGGAGTAAAAATGCCAAAATTTCCCCTTATAAAACCTGATGCAAAACAAAAATTTTTAAAAAAATTTCCCTTTGATATTTTTCCAAAACTTTTGGCCATGACTGTATTTCACCCCCGGTCACCCCAGCCAGTAGCAAAAAGGGCAAAAAGAGCGGTTTTTTAAAAAAGGAAAAATGTTTATTAGTAGCTTTTTTTTTTTGATTTATTTGTTTTCATTTTAAATTTTATTCCCGGTTTTTTTTCTCTTTGGTTTTTTTTAACCAAAAAAAATAAATGGTTAAAACAATTAAAAACCCATAAAAACCCTTTACAAAAAAATTGGGCACTACCTTTCCTCCACAGAAAAAAGGGCTGCCCCTCACCTCCTGTCCTTTTTCCTTCCCCCTCCCTTTTTTTTAGATTGTAAGCCCTCGGGGTGGGGGTCCTCTTTTTCCCTCCCGTCGAGCCCCAAATTTCCCTTATCCCCTTATCACTGTACTTTTTTTGAAATTATGTAAAAGTATGTAAAACCCAACCCCCCCCGAATGTAAAAGCGCCCTGGGAAACAATGGCGCTTTAAAAAAAATTTAAAAAAATAATAAAAATAAAAAAAAAGGTATTTTTTCCCCCAACCCCTTTTGGGAAAATTTGTTGCCCTCGAGCCAATTTTTGTAGCTGATTTTGAAGGGCCCAAACCCTGACTGAAATTTTTGGGGGGCCCAAACTTACAGCCAAAATACATGACCTTAGGTTTGTTCACCCCGGCTTTTTTTTTCGGGGCGTATTTTGCGGACGGGAATTAAGTCCCAAAAACATCCCAAATACTTTTTCAAAAAGTTTCACAAAGTGTGGCACTATTTCGTGTCGTAAAAATTACATTTCCCCCTTCTTTAAACCCTGGGGATTTACGTACGAAATAAAAGCCTCAAAAAAGTGCCAAAGGGGGCTAAAATTTTTCGATTGTATTTAAAAATGGGGGGAAAATTTCGTCATGGAAATAAACCCTTTTTTTAAAAAGACAGGCCCTATTTTTCATTTGGGAAACAATGCTAATCAAAAGGGTATGTTTTACCAAAGGCTTTTTAAATGCGGGACGTAATTAAAAAACCAAACCCCCCAATTACCCCATGGTTTTGGGTGGGGGGGGGGGCGGGGAAACGGGGGAGTGAGCGGGGGGTCCCCGGGAAATTTTTCCGAACCCCTTGAAAATTGCAAATTTCCCCGCGGGGCGTTTTACGCCCTGGGGAATTCACATTTTCAAATTTTCTCCCCGCCCGGCAGGGAGAGGAAAAATTAAATTTTTCCCTAAATTCTCCGGGATGAGAAATGTGGATTTACCGTAATGAATGGGCCGTCTTTTAGGGGTCCGGGAATTTTGCGCCCCTTGGCGCTTTAATTTTTCGGGCCGAAAAAAAACGGGCCCCTTTTAAAAAACCGTGTGAACAAAGGCCCCAATTGTTTTTAATTTTTTTGAAAACGTATTTTTGGGGGCGAATTTTTTTGGACGAAATAAACCGTGGGGAACATAAACCTTAGGCTATGGCTACACGCATGGGGCCAAAAAAAGGCATATTTTTCCGATGAGGACCGCGTTTTTGTCAGGTTTTGCGCAAAAAACCCCAGTCCGGGTACTTTTTTTTTTTTGACGTCCCCCTAACAATTGTAATTTTGTGGGGAAAATTTCCAAAAAAAACTAAAAGGGGCTGGCCCTTTTTATTAACAACCCTGACGGGCCCAAAGAAAAAAAAGATTTCTGCCCCCCCCCCCCCCGGCCCCCAGTAATAAAAAAGTACTAAAATTTTTTTCCCCCCAAAACTTTCGGCAGATTATTGAACAAGTTCTACAAAAAACCCCGGTTTTTTGAAAATCCCACTATAGAAAAACCGATTTGTTGTAGACTACAGCTCAGATTTTTTTATTGCGGGCTAAAGGGGAAAGAGGTTTTTGTTTTTGGGTTTTGTGGATTCAAAAAACTGAATCCCGCTTAAAAAACTGAGAAAAAAAACCCGTGCTGTGGAGACAAAAGGCCCCCCAAAAAATTTTTTGTTTTTAAATTTTGCAATTAAAAAGTCCCTGCAAATTTAAACCCCCCCGGTTTAAAAGTAGCAAAGCACTGAGATCAAAACGGTGACAAAGAGGTTAAACCTGGAACATACTGACTAATCTTTGGAGGGTGGTAACATCCGGGTTTGAGGAAGGCTTGAAATATGATCAACTTGTTTTTGTACTGCAGCAAGAAGGGGGAAGGGAGGCTCTGGTTAGGAATGCAGCCAGAATGGAATTTTCCAGTGACTATTCTCTTGAAACATGTAGAGGCAAAACTGCACATAGACGAAATACAAAGGCGGCTTACTTCTGTAACTGTATACCACAAAATAGACTTTTGCTACAAGTAAATTCCATAGCAAAACCTACATAAACATGTATAATGTTTTCCTTTGTCATAAAATTCTACAGTAAATATTAGATGTAAAGCTTAAAATTGCCCACTACGTATTTGTAATTTTTTGGGGATAATTTAAGAATTGAAGAATTTTTAACTTCCCCATCTATCTGCATAGCAAGAAGAGAGATATTTTAGGAACCTTTAGGGTAGTTTAAAATACAACTATATGAAAAAATGTTGCAGTTTTTGTGGTAGTTCTTTACTCAGGTTTTTTTTTTTTTTTTTAGTCTAGAAACAAGAGGAATGGGAAATATAAAAGGAAGGACTTAGGGTATGTTCACACGATGAGGATTTCTAGGTGGATTCCACCTTGAAATCTTGAATTGAAAACTGAAAGAAAATTGTTCCCATTGACGTCAATAGAAAATACGCGTTGTAGTATATACGTATTTTCAGCATGCGGTTGTCAAAACCGACTCATGATCAAAAAAACTTTGAACATGCTCATTCTTTGGTTGTATTCCATTTGGAAAACACATGCAAATTTACTATTGATCTCAACAGGATGGCTAAAATCCTCATGCAATAAGCACCCAAAACATTTGTATGTGTATACCGTACCATGTGGATTTTAGTGCAGATCCACGTTCAATTGCACTCTTTCTGACTGTAAACCACCTGTAGATTTCAAATGATCCAAAACACACCAGCAAGTCCACGTCTGACTGGCTTAAGAAAAACAAAATTAAGACTTTGGCATGGCCTAGTCTGAGTCCTGACCTCAATCCGATGAGTAGGCCAAAATTCCTCCAGAGCGGTGTAAGGGTATGCGCGCTGCAATACGCCGTGTGTTTTAGAAGTACGCACTGTTCAGCGCGTACTTCTAAAGCACAGGGGGGCCAGCCCCATTCAGTCCTATTTTCAGCTGCGTGTAAGCGCCGCAAAGAAGTGACATGTCACTTCTTCTCCTGGCGTACAATATGATCCTATTGTACGCTGGGGAAGATGAGGAGTAATTCATAGTTCTCTATGAGAGCTATGAATTACCGTAATTGCGGTGCGCATTTCGCCCGTATTAAAGCACAAATATGAGGCGAAATGCGTGCCATAATTACGCCGTCTGAACATACCCTAAAAGACTCATTGGCAGTTATCGCAAACGCTTGATTGCAGTTGTTGTTGCTAAGGGTGGCCCAGCCAATTATTAGGTTTAGGGGGCAAATACTTTTTCACACAAGGCCCTGTAGGTTTTGATTACTTTTTCCCTTAATAATAAAGACCTTCATTTAAAAAATGCATTTTGTGATTACTTATGTTATGTTTGTCTATTTTTTACATTTGTTTGGTGATCTGAAACAGTATGACAAACATCAAAAAGATTAAGGGTATGTTTACACGGCGTAGTTGCGGGGCCTATTTCGTCATGTACTTTCACTGCAATACGCCTGAAATGCACCCTGACATCATGAGCATTCATAGCTATTTTCCTGCTGTTTACACACTGTGGATAATACAAGTGAATGGGACCCACCTCCCACCCCCCCCCCCCGCACTTTAGAAGTGCGTGCTGGCCAGCAAGTACTTCTAAAACAACTGTCGTATTGCGGCAAGTACTGTACGCGCCACAATATGCTGTGTGAGGATACCCTAAGAAATGAAGAAAGGGGCAAATACTGATTCACACCACTGGATACAGTCAGGCTAGGTACATGCCACGTTTAATGTACATGCCAGACCATTTACATTAAATGGATGCTTTTGCATCTGTCACCCATAAGGTCCCATTGTAAGAATACATATACATTCAGAGTGACATGTTAGAGAAGAGGTCCCGCCACGCCAGTTTTAGGGCGCATTAAATGAGTGTATAGAGCGCCTGAATGAATGAACCTGTCAAAAATATGGCATGTGGTATAGCTTGCATAGCATATTTGATGCGCCTAATCTAGGCGCATAGCATATCATTGCTAGCATATTTGTTGAGCCTACTTTAGGCGCATATGAAAGTGTTGTTCCTGCCGTAAAATGCACCTAATTTTGGTGTATGACAGTTTATTTATATAGAGAATAAGGTGTCAACAGTTTTTTGACGCCCTATAATACACAAAAAAATGGCGCAGGCCTAATGGGACATGTCGTCCTCAATGTATATGTTTTTTTTTCTAAATGCTGTTGTATACAAAACTTAGGCTCTTGCTCTATTCTATTCTAGTCTATTGTATTCTAATGCTGTTTATATCATGTTTATGACCTCCGTTTAATGCATATGCCAGGACATATGTTAAACAAATGCCTCTGATAAATGCCATATAGTGGCATCCATCACCCTTTGGGTAGATTCACTGTGCACACTGCTAAAAGACAGGTGATTTCGAAAGTGCTCTGTGTTGGCCCCCATTCACTTTGGTTTTCCCCGGCTTATTACTTCTTTCTCCCGGTGCATACTGTGTGCCTGAGAAAACGTCTGCTTATCATAGTACTCAATGAGTTATGATTTTACTGTAATTGTGGGCCGTGTTTCAGGCATATTGCAGCACAATTACACCCCGAAGTACGGCCTGCAATTACGCTGCGTGGACATACCCTTAGGGTATCTTCACACGTCATATTGCTGCGCGTACTGTGCACTCCGCCATACGCCGGGTGTTTTAGAAATATGCGCTGGCCAGCACGTATTTCTAAACTGCTACCAGTCGTCTCCCAATGACTTTCAATTTCCCTGGCACATAAGCACCAGGAACAAGTACCATGTCAATTTTTTTTTCCGCACGCTGGGGGAAAAGGCAGGTAGTCATTGCAGTGCAATTACGCACCAAATTACACCCCACAAATACAGCAAACCCTTAGGGTCCAATTGTAAAAAAACTCATTTGTTTAAAAAATACGTGTTTACAGGATGCTGTTGCATAAAATGGCGTACTTTACTACCCTAATCCATACTTGCCAACTCTCCCATTTTTGGTGGGGGGGTCCCGCTATTTGGGGTCCCCCTCCCCGCCATCCCGGCAGAGTTGGCGAACCTCCCGCCGCCAGCAGGCAGCGGGGGTTCTTTAAATGGCCGCGGCGACAGAGTAGCGCTGGTGCGCTACTCTTGGGCCGCCGGTCCGTTCTCACAGGCGGGTGAAGCGGCCGCAGCGTCCGCTCACCCGCCCGGAGTCTCGCTGTGCAGGGAGGAGGCAAGAGGGATCGTTCCCTCCTCCCTCCTCCCTTCTCCCCCTGTATGTCCGGCGCCTGTGCGTGCTCTACATACAGGTCAGCGGCGCAGGGGGAAGTGACGCGCGGCTGCCCTCAGTCCCCCTGCGCCGCTGAGGAGATCGGTCGGAAGCTGGCAGCGCTGCAGGAGCCTGGTGAGGTGAGTGGATTTTATTATTTTATTTTTATTAGCTGTACCTGGCTACAATGTACCTGGCAACAGAGGGGGCACTACCTGGCAACAATGGGGGCACTACCTGGCTACAATGTACCTGGCAACAGAGGGGGCACTACCTGGCTACAATGGGGGCAACTACCTGGCAAAAAATGGGGGCACTACCTGGCAACAATGGGGGCAACTACCTGGCAACAATGGGGCACTACCTGGCAACAGAGTGGGCACTACCTGGCTACAATGGGGCACACTGGCAACAATGGGGGCACTACCTGGCAACAATGGGGGCACTACCTGGCTACAAGGGGGGCACTACCTGGCTACAATGGGGGCAACTACCTGGCAACAATGGGAGCACTTACCTGCAACAATGGGGGCACTACCTGGCAACAGAGGGGGCAACTACCTGGCTACAATGGGGGCACTACCTGGCAACAATGGGGGCACTACCTGGCAACAATGGGGGCACAACCTGGCAACACAGGGGACACTACCTGACAACAGAGGGGGCACTACCTGGCAACAATGGGGGCACTACCTGGCTACAATGGGGGCAACTACCTGGCAACAATGGGGGCACTACCTGGCAACAATGGAGGCACTACCTGGCAACAGAGGGGGCACTACCTGGCTACAATGGGGGCACTACCTGGCAACAATGGGGGCACTACCTGGCTACAATGGGGGCACTACCTGGCAACACAGGGGACACTACCTGGCAACAGAGGGGGCACTACCTGGCAACAATGGGGGCACTACCTGGCAACAGAAGGGACACTACCTGGCAACAATGGGGGCACTACCTGGCAACACAGGGGACACTACCTGGCAACAATGGGGGCACTACCTGGCAACAGAAGGGACACTACCTGGCAACAATGGGGGCAACTACCTGGCAACAGAGGGGGCACTACCTGGCAACAGAGGGGGCACTACCTGGCAACAATGGGGGCACTACCTGGCAACAGAGGGGGCACTACCTGGCAAAAAGGGTGGCACTACATGGCAACAATGGGGGCACTACCTGGCAACAGAGGGGGCACTACCTGGCAAACAATGGGGCATCTACCTGGCAACAGAGGGGGCACTACCTGGCAAACAATGGGGGCATCTACCTGGCAACAGAGGGGGCACTACCTGGCAAACAATGGGGGCATCTACCTGGCAACAGAGGGGGCACTACCTGGCAAACAATGGGGGCATCTACCTGGCAACAGAGGGGGCACTACCTGGCAAACAAAGGAGGCACTACCTGGCAAACAAAGGGGGGCACCTACCTGGCAAACAAAGGGGGGCACAAACCTGGCAAACAAAGGGGTGCACATACCTGGCAAACAAAGGGGGTCAACAACCTGGCTAAAAATTTGGATCTACCTGGCTAAAGAGGGGACATCTAATTGGGTACAAGGGGGCATCACCCTGCCTGTAAGGGGCACTACCTGGTTATGGGGGGTTACTACCTGGCTATAAGGGCATCTACCTGGCTTTCTTCCAAAGTCGGTATGCAGTTAGGTGGAGTGGGTGTGGCTTTTTGAAGGGGCGTGGCATACCGACAAGATGGGCATGTCCATGCAAATTTTTGCTACGTGCGCCGCCCACTAAAGTCTCCTGCTTTTTCATTTTAAAAAGTTGGCAACTATGCCCTAATCTATGCCTTTTTTGGTGGTACATAGACATATACAGACACTTTTGGCCACTGTTGGGCTATTTAAAACCTATGGACACATTTAGGGCCACATGTATGAATACTATCTAGGGCTAAAACTCACTTTGTTGCCCATAGCAGCCAATCAGAGCTCCCCTCTCATTTTTCCAGCGCACTATATGAAATGAAAGGAGCGCTCTGATTGGATGCTATGTTCAACAAAGTGAGTTTTAGACCTAGACAGTTTTCATACATGTGGCCCTTAGTGTATATATCAAGAGCTTTCCTGGTGTACGTTAAATGTAGATGCCAAACTTGATGTAAACATAGCCTTAATTTAACATTTTTTCTTAAAGGGGTTGTCTCACTACATTGATTCATCTGACCTCAGTGTTGAATTCAGTGTTTACTGGCTATTACTGGCTGCTGTGGACACCAGGTCTGTAGCTATAGTGACCAGCGCTGGCAGTCTATCAGGAGAGATCAAACAGGTCTGTAGCTATAGCAACCTGAGGAGCTGATGCAGCCCATACAAGAGGGGATATCTAGGAATAGGTAGGACATTGTAAATGGACACATATTGCAAGATCTTTAACATAAAAATCAATCCTTGTCGCGAGACAACCCCGTGTCGTTTGGTAGCAATGGGCACGTCTATGAAAACTGGTATAGCTCCCCACAATGCACAGTACAAAACTATCCTAATTAAGGGGTGTCTGCATTTTACCGTAATGTAGATAGAATTTTATTAGATTCGCTTTTATTTTATTATATTAAGTAGTGTCCATACTTGACCACTTTTACCCTCTGACTTGGCTTCATACTGAACAGATATTTCTCTTTGACGTGAAATGGAGGCTGTGGGTCACCAGTGGTTCATTGTCACCAACTATTGTTAATAGGAATGGAGACGCATATTTGTCTGTGGTATACGCTTCTGCCATTTTATATCATATTTTTAGGAGTAAATTTGATATAACTATTATTTTTCTGGGTTTTTTTTCTGACAGTTTCTTTCTCTGACATTTATAATTCCTTTATGTATCACATTGGTTTGGTTCTATGCTCTCTCCCCCTTCTGACATATGAGGTGAATTGTTACTCTGTGGGAACACTTCACTTTCTAGAAGAACACAATGTCGCACTAGAAAATTCCACTCCTTATTATTCATCAGCGAGCAAAAACCAGATCCAACCGGTTTGAGCCAGATCTACAATCAGCCGCAGTGAATATTCATCCGCCTGCCTCCTAGTTTATTAGTTGAAGTAATAACTGAGATCCATCCGCCGGCAACTGTTTGACTGTATTATTCCGCCCAGTGGCGCAGTACAAGGACAGTCACCGGGAACACTTTAAAAATACCATTGAACTAGTTTTTATGTATCATTTGTTATAGAAGCTCCTATTTGATGTAAAAAGTTCCCGTGTCAGTGAGGTTCTGCAGCCGTTCTAAATAACTACGTGAAACTTTGCTATGCAGTAGGTGCGCATGCGCCAAAGGAATCTTCTAGAAATTTCCACTTCCACTGTCTCCAGACTCAGTAACGGCAATAATTCGGTTTTTGTTAAACATTTTATGTAGGAGGAACTTTATTTCCATGTTCTTTAGTCCTCTATAGATCAACACGGGACCAAATGAACCGAGTAAACGGATGACGCAGCTGGGGACTATTTTTCAGAGCTTGGCGGAAGGAACTCTGCGGCACTGCTGAGTTAGTCACAGTGAGGCTATATAAGAAGAGGTTGCGTAACGGGAGAGGGCATAATGCGGACGGAACGAGAGATGAAGAGAGAAGAAAAGAAGAAGATGCCTGGCTGCTGCGGTGCCGACTTCGGAGGCTGAACGGTATGTATGTGAGCAGCTCCAGCGGTGGTGAGTATGTCAGAGAGGGGGGTCTGATACAAGCGTTACAGCTCGTGCTTTAAACTAACCCGATTATAAGGGTCAAGTAAATGAGCGACAGGGAGCTGGGAGGGATGGTGGTGTGACCTGTATCAGTGGGGAAGTCTACATGTGTGTGGTACTTTTATGATCCTTAGGATCTGTGAAGAGAAGATAAACGTCAGAAGTGTGCAGGAACATGTGCAACCCATAGGGAAGAATGTATGGCGAGCCGAAGCCGAGGAGGCAGTGATGACTCGGGTGTACACGGTCCATGAATGAGGTCTCATCGGTAATGTCAGGCAGTGCTGGTGAATGTGAGCTGACAGTGTGTGCTCCTAGCAGCTAGAAGGAGAGCTAACCAGGGCTGGGGAGGGGGGGCTAGGGCATTGAGATTTCTCCTAATTTTATTTTCCAGGTATAATCAGCTAAATGAAGTCTTGAGCTGAAAAATAAAAGCTCCATCAGCAGCTCTGTAAATTTAAAAGTTACTTTCTAAAGAAGGCTTATACAGGCATCCAGTACTGGGATCAATTCGGTATCTGATTTACTTTGGGGTTTGTGTTTAATGAGTTTATTGCATTAGTAGTAAGTATAAGGGAGGAGGGATTATGTGTAGTCTGCACTGTAAATCCTATGTGCCTTTATCATGTATAGGGTGTATCAATAATGGGGAAGAAGGTGTAGGGGGGAAGTGTTATATGTCCTCTTTAGTGTATTGAAATGCCTATCTATTATAGGGTGTCTTGTAGATATAAGGCTGGTGGTATGCCCATTCAGCAGGGGTTATATAGTCTGTATTGAAAGTGTTATACATTTTTCTAACTAGTAGGAGAGTTGATACCTATTCAGCATGGGTGTGGTGAAGTGTCTGTAGTGCAAGGTTATATGCTCTTTTCTCTCTTAAAGGGCATGTCCTTACTTGTAGTTTGGCGGTACCACTTCACAGTGGGTAGGGTGAGGCATATATAGTCTGTAGTGTAAGCTGATATGCCTTTGTCTCCCTTGAAGGGCATGTCCTAAATAGTAGGAAAGGTGGCAGCTATTCACTGTGGGTGGGGTGAGGCAGTTATAGTCTGTAGCAAGTTATATACACCTTTTTCTCCCTTAGAGGGTGTGTCCTAGCTGGTAGAGAAGGTGTATAATCATTGGGGGAGGGATTTCAGTATGCTAGTCTCTATGGGGTGTGTCCTAGCCAAGTTGGGAGGGAGGGGTAGCCAATCACTGTGGGTGGAGGGAGGGGTTATAAATGGATATTTTCAGATTCTTTACAGAACACTCCCACATGTCAAGTACTACGGTTCCAGCCAAGAACTTCAATGGATCCTTAGATGAGGCTTACCTTAGCCTATGATGTATGAAAGCCCGGTGTACCATTAGGAGCTTGGGTCCAAGTTACTTTCTAAAGAAGGCATATACAGGAATTTGATACTGGTATTATATTTTTTGTCTGGGTTAGAGGTTCCCTGCTGTGTGGTAGTTGTTAACTTAGTTCAGTTATTGCCCAGTTTAAATGGGGTGGAGGGGGGATAATCTGCAGTGTACCTGATCACTTATGGGGTGTAGCTAGATATACGGAGGGCAGTAGACTTATTTACTGTGGGTGGGGGGAGGGGTTATAAATGGCTATTTTCAGATTCTTTACAGAACACTCCCACATGTCGAGTGCTACGGTTCCTGCCAAGAACTACAGTGGATCCTTAGATGATGCTTACCTTAGCCTGTGATGTGCAACAGCCCAGTGTACCATTAGGAGATTGGGTCCTTACCTGTGAGCCAGAGGTGTTCCCTACATGTGCCAGTGGTTATCTGCATCCATAAAGTCCCATTACTACTGTCCAGTCAGTGGAAGGACTCCTTGATTGCTGCTGATCCCGTCATCCTGTCCTAGTTTTGGGGGCCATAATAAAGATGAGCATCTAGGGTGCTCCTTTACACCACTTGAGTAGAAGCTTGGGTCGTTACAGAGGTCCTCTGTGGTGTTCTGCATTCTAAGGTCCCGTTACTACTGGCCCGTCAGAGGAAGGACTCCTTGGTTTCTGCCAATCATCACATATGCTCTCCCCTAATAAAGATGAGCTTCTAGCCCGGTCCATTAATCGCCTTAGCCCTTTAAGGGCTCGCTTAAGCTGAACTTTATATAATTTGTGCGTTGAAGATAAGCTGTCCAGATAAGAACTATTGTATAAAGAGCATAATCTGGTCCAAGAACTCTTCTTCCAATTCCGTACCTTAATCCTGTTTATATTGCTTGAAAGTGAATTTATTTTGCATAACCCTTGTATTTGAGGGGCTCTTGATGTGTATTTTGCATATTTTTCGCGTTCATTTATGAATGCCTCACTTTGTTGTAATGTGTGCTGCTACCTATGTGATAAGCCTGTAGCTTTGGCGTGCCAGATGAGCACGTAGCTTGTATGTCTTCCTAATCTGCTTTGTATTTGTTGAGCACTTATTGATTCCTTACTGCCTCCTGTGGTTCATTCAAGACCTCAGTGGTGAGGTCAATACGTGTCTGTGTTTACTGGTAACCGAGCTGTGTCTTTATAGCTAAACCAATGTCAGGGTATATTTGCTGAATGAGGTATCAAATGATGATAAATTAGAACATAAAACTGCACAATACGATAACACAATCGCCACTCCTATATAAAAGCTGGAAATCTGCAACATCAGGAAGAGCTCAAATATGTCACCCACTGCAACAGATATTCCTGCAACACGTTTGGGACCAGTGACCTAGTAAGCTAATCCACCAGGAGTGAGGACCTCTCTGCATTAAAAACACTACTATTAAATTCATCAACATGAACGTTTCACAATTCCTCCAAAAATAACCTTAAATGATATTTACCTAATAACAAACACTTCCACGGCTTAAAGAAAGTTTGCTTGGCTCACTTGCCACTTAAATTGGAACGGTTCCATGACTACAAGAAACTATCCTTTGCCAATGTCACGGTATTTTAACTAAAAATACATTATCAATTAATACCTTATTCATCAAACATGCAAAAAAAAATGCTAAAATCATGTCAAAATATACAAGTATACCATCGTTTTGCTGATCTATATTGGTTACACCAGCATAAACCACCACACAGATATATAAAACGTCAATTATTTTCTATTACTCAAAAGATAATATGGTTGTGACATATAATAAGTAATACAACCTTGTCATTGCATTAAAGCAAAGACCTTGCGTTCTGTGATGCGTCACATAACCTTGCAAAAATCTAGCATCTTGTGGGGTTTTTGAACAGTGGTTGGCGTGTAATGCTGGGGTTACAATCTACTAAAGTGAAAATGCATTCTTTGGATGAGTGGGTATTGCTTGACTACTAGAACCGTAATTTCAAGGTGTTCATTTTACAGAGTAATTTCTATTCTATTGCTAGAGACTGAGGATGCTACAGACTGTACTCATGAGTCCACATAAATGTAGTAATTTTTTTAAAAAAAATTACAATTCTGACTTTCTTTTTTTATAATAAAAGCTCAGTTTTTGATTGAAAATCCAGCCTGTTTCAATTTGAGTTATTATAACCACTTATTTTATCAAGTCTTAGCTTTCTGAAATGGAAAATTGGGTAAGTGTCATTGTTTTGTATGTCTGAGGTACTGAACATTTAACGGTGATGCCTTGAAGTGATTATTTGGGGTCCTTGGTTATAAAACTGTAAATAACTTTTGTAGCTGTGGTTCTTACCTGTATGATGTCCCAATGATTTATGGTGGATATTCAAGAGTAGATTTATCTTGAAAAATGGCTGCCATGGCTTTAGACCTGCTGCTGGCCCTCAGCATAGCTCTAATGAGAAATTGTGTAGACTCCAGGTGTACAGTTTTGGGAAACTTTATTTGCTATAGATGTCAGTCAGAAATGTGTAACCCCTGGATGTTATGCATTTCCTATTTTTTATCAAGGTTTCCCATTTTTTAATATTAAGATGGTGTGGGAATTTTTCTACCAAATTTTCAATTGTCCCCAGTAATATACTGTTGGGTTTGTGCAGTAATATCAGTTTCACCCTAGCATGTTCTGACACTTTGCTTTCCATATTGACCAATTGCAACCGTTTCATTTCTTCCAGTGCTCTTCAAAAGTAAAAGCTGTGATTGGTTGGCTGTGGTCAGCAAAGTGTTTTTATTTTTTTCTTTACTCCCCTTCTGGTGCTTACTTGAATGTTCTATAGCAAAACACTTTGGGCCTCTTGTAGGAAAAGTGTCTAGGTCTAAGACTTTCTTTGCTGCCCATAGTAACCAATTGGCGCTCCCCTTTTATTTTCATATAGTGCTCTGAAAAAATGAAAAGGGAGCTCTGGTTGGTTGCTATGGGCAACAAAGTCTTCCACTTAGTTTTCATACATGTCCCCCTTTGTCTAATTCCTCTTCATTTTCGGGCAATCTGCCTCTTGGGTGTTTTATTATAAATCCAAAGACTGAAAATCTTGCATAATTTTGAGTTTCTTCGTGTTTGGATATTCAGAAAAAAAAGAAAACGCCTGAAAAAAATGTTATTGAAACAAGTGTAGTAGGAAGGTGAAGACCATTTAACAGAAGAAATTAGATTTTATTCTAATGTATTTAAAAAGGACCTGTGGCCATTCCTGACATATATCTGTTTTAGCAATGTTTAATGTGACATAACAGTTCTGGAGCATTTTCTCTTATAAACGGTTGTGCTTTTCCTCAGTTAGTTCTTCTAGAAATGTATTATTGAAATATATTAAAATAAGGCCACAGGTCCTATTTAAAGTTTTGGACATTTTAGTTCAGTGAATTAATGTTTTTACAGCTGAATGGTATCTATGGATTAGTCCTGCTGTGTAAGGGGATGTTCACACTGAGTTTTCATTCCGTGTTACAAGCGCTTTGTAGATCCATCTTGAGGACAGACTGAGCGGACCCCAAGATGGATCTAACAATTAGCAGTGACTTTATCACTGCTCGCTACTATGAAGACGCAGCAGCGTTCCGATGAGATCGCCGCCGCGTGTTTCAAAAGCGTCGCTCGGGTCAGTCTTGAAAAGATTTGACAAGTGTTTTCAAGGCTGACCCGAGCGGCGCTTTTGAAACGCGCAGCTGTGATCTCATGTGAACGCCGCTGCGTCTTCATAGTAGCGAGCAGTGATAAACTCGCTGCTAATTGTTAGATCCATCGTGGGGTCCGCTCAGTCTTTCCGCAAGATGGATCTACAAAGCGCTTGTAACACGGCGTGAAAGCTCCATGTGAACCAGCCCTGAGGGGATGGGCACACAGTTTTCAATACAGTTTTTGGTTCCAAAAACATTCTAAAGCGCTGTGTAAAATGCATCCAACATGCACCCAAAGTGTGCTGTGTGTTTGGATGCGTTTTTGCTGCAGCGAGAATGCACCCTGTAGTTTTAAATGGGGCATCTGCTGCATCAAATGGGACAAGAATTGACGTGTCAATTCTTTTAAAGGATCCAAGAGACGCATCACAAAGACTCATGTAAAACACGTATTGTCTGAATGCTGATGCATGATTTACATTGAAAGTAATATACATCACACTGCACATTGTTAGATGCGTGTTTGGGTCCGAAACACAGATCTAAAAATGCAGTGTGAACATCCCCTAATGCATCATGTGCTAAACCTGGTGTCAGCCCTGTGACCCCCTAGGCTTCAGTAAGCAAGTTACATGTACATGTTTAGCTTGGAGGAAATTATAGGCTAAGTAACCATACATGCCGCCACCTCTCCAGCCGCCCGCATACATGCAGCCACCTCTCCAGCCGCCCGCATACATGCAGCCACCTCTCCAGCCGCCCGCATACCTGCAGCCACCCCTCCACCCGCCCGCATACAAGCAGCCACCTCTCCCGCCGCCCGCATACATGCAGCCACCTCTCCAGCCGCCCGCATACATGCAGCCACCTCTCCAGCCGCCAGCATACATGCAGACACCTCTCCAGCCGCCCGCATACATGCAGCCACCTCTCCAGCCGCCCGCATACATGCAGCCACCTCTCCAGCCGCCCGCATACATGCAGCCACCTCTCCAGCCGCCCGCATACATGCAGCCACCTCTCCAGCCGCCCGCATACATGCAGCCACCTCTCCAGCCGCCCGCATACATGCAGCCACCTCTCCAGCCGCCCGCATACATGGCAGCCACCCTCTCCAGCCCGCCCGCATACATGCAGCCACCTCTCCAGCCGCCCGCATACATGCAGCCACCTCTCCAGCCGCCCGCATCATGCAGCCACCTCTCCAGCCGCCGCATACATGCAGCCTACCTCTCCAGCCCGCCCGCATACATGCAGCCACCATCTCCAGCCGCCCGCATACATGCAGCCACCTCTCAGCCGCCCGCATACATGCAGCCACCTCTCCAGCCGCCCGCATACATGCAGCCACCTCTCCAGCCGCCGCATACATGCAGCCACCTCTCCAGCCGCCCGCATACATGCAGCCACCTCTCCAGCCGCCCGCATACATGCAGCCACCTCTCCAGCCGCCCGCATACATGCAGCCACCTCTCCAGCCGCCCACAAAGGTACATGCCGGAAATACATAGTCTGAACTTTCTCTTAGAGGTACTTTTGTAGGTCTCGTCTGCTTAATCTGGACCTTGGTTAGTGTTCGGCAGCTGGGTAGTGAGTGTCTGGGAAGTAAGTTCTTAAAGTCTTGTCCTTGATTATCTTGGCTTCAAATGTTCTGTGAAGTCGTTCACAATGAGACCCTAAAGTATACTGTACGTTAATGTCATTGCCATACTTTAACCCATTAAGGACTACTATACTGGTGGTCTATGGAGCAGAAATGAGCTGGCACAAGCGCGCTATACTGGGTATAGCAGGGATTTTTGGCTGTCAGACAGTGAAGACCCTGCTCTCATGGTTTGGTTTGGAGAGAACTCATATCTGAGCTTTTTAACCCATTGATCATGTGCTGTGTTCCACTGTACATGGCAACTTCTTGGGGTTTTCAAAATGAGGGATGCCCTGTCGCCTCCTCACCCATGAATAGGCGTAATATACTGCACTAAATAACCAAGGTGGTGCATTATATGATCAGTCAAGTAATTGCATGTTTAAGTCTCCTAGTAATGAAAACAAAATCCCAAGAAAAACGCCCACTTTTCCCCAAATCCCTACTGATAAAATCAAAACAAATGATCACTACAACCCCAACTATAAAACTATCACATCAGTTGTCTCGCATGGCGAACAGCATAAAGAAATCACGCCAAACTTCTTGCTCATCTTCCTAGACAGAAAGCAATCAAATTCTCAAGTACCCCAAAGCCCTCACAGCTGCGTCAACAGAAAGTTACAGGTCGTGGAATTATGGCCGTTCTAAATTTTTTTATTTAAATGGTGATTGTTGTGTAAATGTAAAAAAAAGTTTGGTATTGCTGTAACTGTACTGAGATACAGAATACGGTTATCACAGGACATTTAACATGGTGACTTTAAAATGCAAAAAAAGCAGTACAGTATTACTTTAATTCTTTCTAGAAAGAGTTAGTGTGAAGTTAGATGAACCCAAAATGGTGCCACTAAAAATGACTTGCCTTGAAAAAAATGCATCCTTCGTTCAGAAGGAAAAGATGCGGCTTTTTGTAATGCGATGAACAAAATAGGAAAACATGTTTGATCCTTAAGGGGTTAAATGAAGTGTTTGCCAGCTACAGCAGATTAGCGTAACTCCTTAAGGGTGCTTTCACACAGTGCATTTGATGCATTTTTTGTGCAGGAAGGCACAGCAATTAATGCTGTACATTGCTGCACAAAAATTGCAACAAATCACAGTAAAAATAAAAAATTTTGCCCTTTTTTGTACAGTAATGTACATCATTAATTGCTGTGCCTTTCTGCAAAAAAATGCATAAAAAATGCACTGTGTGAAAGCACCCGAAGGACTGTCTGGAACAGAGCAGTTCCTGTAACTATCAGGGGAGTGGAGGAGGCTTCCGATTCCCATTAAACCTTTGATTGCTGTGGTCTGTGACCCTGCTCCATTGGGACGCCCATTGACCTGATTGAGCCCAGTGAATGTCTGTACAGTCACACAAAAGACTGATTTTAAGGTTTATACTGCTAATTTTTTAATAAAATTCTGCAGTGGTTTATATGTAAATTTAAACTTTAAAATGGCCACAACCATTATTGGCAACCAAACCAATACAGGTCCATAGGAAGTGCCTATGTGTTTCGAGCATGGGCTCTTGCTTATGGTAAGTCATGATTTGAAACATTTCAATATAAATGAATGGATGTCTAGTTTTTCACTTCACTTGTGGATTTACTGTATTTCTTTTTAGCATAGTATAAAGCTTCAATAGGTAGATCTAGATTCCAAAGACTGAATCAGGGAGAAGTAAACAGGTCTTTGGGGAAGGGTAGAAATAGAAGAACTGAACTGAAACCTTTCAGTGGATTTGGAGGC
Source organism: Phyllomedusa bahiana (assembly GCA_025379985.1). Classification (NCBI taxonomy): domain Eukaryota; kingdom Metazoa; phylum Chordata; class Amphibia; order Anura; family Hylidae; genus Phyllomedusa; species Phyllomedusa bahiana. Next base: position 95,414 of record JAODAL010001257.1, on the reverse strand, counting down.
AGTAGACTTAGATTGTGAATACCCTGCTTGTCTTCAGTCAATATACAAAACTGTAAATGTCCCCTGTAAATGTCCCCTGTAATGTAGCAGTTCCATGAGCGGATGACAGGTGGTGCTAGAGATCCAAGTTCTCGCTTGCTAACACTTATTTGAATATCCGGAGGTGAAAAACACACTTAAAACCAGACTAGACATTCATAAACCTGATGGGTTTTCAACCTTGTCACACTTATAATTCCATTAAGTAAATCTGCTCTAGAACAATGTCACAATGACTTAGATATCGGATTCAGAAAGTGCTCAGTTTTTAGGAAACCAAACTTGTACAAGTGTGAATATTGGTGTCTGGAGTAACCTCAGCAAGTCTAACTCAACAGTTTGTGTTCAGCTTCTGACGTGAGACTACAAATTTACAGGTATGATGTGTTACTGGGGAATTTCATGTCTGTGCATTTAAAAACCTACCTGAAATACACTACTCCAAGTTGCAATGGTCAAGTGTTAAAATGTGTTTAATATTAAAAAAGAAAATAAATTGTAGCAGTCCTTCAGTCATTTTTGTGTACTAAAGTCAGAAGTGGCTTTAGAAGGACTGGGAAATATAAAGGAAGGGCTACTTACTGGATCTGGCTCTGGTGCAAAAAAACTTTACTAGTGTTTTTCTAAAAATCTGCTGTATGCAACCACCCACGACTTTGGGTATTTTGGTGGCTTTGGGATCAAGTTATGGTTTTAAGTGACAGTATTGTCAATAACAATTCTAACAGCTTGTACTCTGCTGTATTAAATGATTTTTTTTTTATAAAAACTGGGATCTTTTATTGACCAATTGTTCAAGGTTTTTCCCTCAGTTGTGAGACCTTTTCACTTAAAGGTAACCTGTCCCACTAAACATCCTATCTGATCTGTCATCAGCAGTTAGAGCGAGATAAGAATATTTTATGGGAAATGAGTTGCTAAAACTTGTAAGCTTCTAAATTTCTGCTTCTTCTGGGTAAGGAGTCTAGTGGGTGGTCTTGCCAGTGATTAACAGCCTTACCTCTGAGTGTGTATACAAGGACTTCCGTCATGGATGAGACCACTTACTGGACTCCCTAATCCAGAGTAAACCAATTTAAATGTAGTACTTGTGAACTCTTCAATTTCCATAAAGCTACAGCTCAATCTGCTCAGCTCCTCTTGCTTTATAACGTGCTGCTGGCAGATTAGATGATATGTTCAGTGAGAGGTTCCCTTTAATCAGTTTACGGATAGCTGTACTTATACTTTATAACAAATTGTAGGGAATCTTTTCCACATGTTCAGAGCATTCCAGTTGCTGGTCCATTACTGTGCCACTCATCCTTCTGTATTGAAAGTGTTAGCTGTGCGCTTTTATGTATTAATACTAGAGTACAAACCTGATTTTATAGGAAATGCAGATTAAATGCATAAATAACTACATGTACAAAAATGGCCAGCTTATACCTATAGGGATCTCATGCACAGTAGTTAGATTTCCAGCCCAGCAAAACTTTAACTTTAATTTAAAATCCTCATTTTTAAATGCTTCAATAAATATGGATAACTCCAAAAAATAAGCAGCATCAGCAGTGGTGCAAAAAGACATGAACATACTCTCGCTTGTGTTTCGGGCCGAAACTGTGCCCTTACTCATGCACCCTTGTTGCCATGAGTAAGGGCACATAGTTCCTGCCCGAAACACATAAGCGAGAGTATCTTCATATCTTTTTGCACCACTGCTGATGCTGCTTATTTTTTGGTATTTTTTAAATGCTTCAATAAATATGGATGGTTTTAAATGGTTATAGTTTAGCTGTGCTGGAAATCTACTACTATCTGCCTATAAAGAACTACAGCCTGGGGGAAAATCTGTATATAGTCAGTCAAGAAATTTCTGAGCTGGTTTCTGAATCAGTTTCATAACCTTAATGGAAACATGTTGGCTCATTCATGTCACCCAAACCATGGGCAGCATAACATAGCTGTAGGTTTCCATGGCTCAGTAAGGTGTTACTTTGAAATGCTAAAGCGTTTTGGGGTAAAAGACCTTGTAAAATTGGTAGAAGCTGCTGCAGGTGGGTGGGAACATGATTACTCCAATGTGGAGCTCCACCTTAGCTTAACTGATGGCTGTCTCTTCTGTGTAGTTGGGGAAAGGGAAAAGGCTGTGAAATAGAAGTTAATGTTAATATCAAAGTTTTGTATATGGAGGTTGCTCTGTCCTATGTATGTACCAGAAATGTGATATGGGAGTATGCAGTTTATATTACCATCTGTAGCGATATTACAGGAAAATATGGTGACCGGATACTGGTGAGAATAAAACATGATGTGCTAAGATTTTCTTTTTGATAAATTTAATAAAATGTAAATGGTTGTCAAGGTCTTGGAAATGAACAGTCACTACGGTGTAAGGAGAGCAGAACAAAATATACATGTAAACAGTTTTCTGAGGAAAAAACACATCTTGGTTTGGTTAAACTAATCGAGCATCTTGATCGTAGTGCCCTTATATATAACTTGGCCATGCCTGACCCCAAAAAAAAATCTGTTTGCCTGCACTGATATATGGGTCATGAACAAAAATGTAATACAGGTAGGTTAACAAAGCAGTTCAAAAAATGTTACTTCCTGGTAGATATGGTTTAATAAATTTTAGACCATGTATAAATCTGTATACAACAAAAGGGTGGTGGATCTTATAAAATGTGTGGAGCATAAAGGGTAAAGTTTTGCACAATATTTTCTGTACTGCGGATTGCATCATCTTTGATCAATGGTGCTTGTTCTTTCAGTTGCTCTGCTGGTAAAATGTGTGAATACATTATATATCCTATAATGACCTCTATGACTGCTCTACATAAAGCCTAGCAAATACCTTGCATTATCTCCCTATTGTATCCTTCATAATGGTTCAAAGCTCCCCACATTGCTCACTTTTCCAGTGTCTGCACAGGCTGCACTGTAATAGCTCGACAGGGAGTTGCAATAAATCGGGCATGGTTTGATAATGAGAACACTATACCACATTTATAGTAGTTCATTAAAGTGGCTGGTATCAAATGTGTAGCTGAGCTATGAAATTGGCTGTGCTCTTTAGTGCATACCACTTAGCAGTGCTAGAATAACCATGGGTTTATAGTTGGCTTTATACATTTAGTTCATGACCTCTTATTGTGTTAATAGCTTAGTCTTTGTAGATTAAGGTGTATATAGCTATTGTGTATATTACTTCCCTCTCCTATAAATTTGTGACTTTTTTTTGCCTACATTTTAATGGGATCCTGCTAATTTTAAATCCGTTAACTAGTTTTAATGCTCAATAAAATATACAAAGTAATCGTTAATTTGTGGGTCGCATGTTTAAGTTGTATATTTCACATAGTACAAACGAAGAGTCAGTTATCACTTGTTATGAAGGGCATCTACAAAATGGTCTTGATAAAAGGATGTAGAGTAAATTAAACCTGGCAGTTTGTGGTTCTGTTCAAAAGTATAAACTAATAAGAAACCAGTCCAGGCAGAGCCACAGCATAGTTGACCAGTCAGTTGTCACCCAAACAGTGGTATCTCTAAGCTTGGTCATAGGGTTATGTCTTGTGAATGGTTTCTTACAACACGTTGAGGATCATGGTTGCATTGCTGGTATCTCATGGACTTGTAGGGCCATTAACTTGCTGATAACCTTTTGTCCCCCTAAATCTCCAGTTCAATAACTTTTCTGTTTTGCTACTTTAGAATTGACAATTTACAAATCTTTTCAGCCTCCAGTTAATCTTATTTCTATCCATTTTAATACAATTACATTTTACCTGCACTGAGATGCTATTTATGTGCTCCTTTAACCTCCTTCTATGGACAACTTTTGGAATAGTACATCGATTCTCTAGCAATGTATTGGGTTTCATGATGAAATGACATTAAGAATTTTTTCACAGTTAATATAACCTCTACACAGCTTGCTCTGTCCTTTACCTTTCATAAGTACCTTGTAAAAATGCTTATACAAACTCAACCAACCAACGTTTTAAGATACAGAATGGTAGTCATTGGATCAACATCATTTCCCTACACCAGGTGATTTAATCCTTCAGTTTTGGGCTATTTTTTTTTTCAAGCCAGTGGCCAGATCCCTTTTAAATTTCACACTAATTTTGTTAAAAACTAATAGTATTTTAATACTGAAACTAGTAGGACCTGGTCACACATCCACATGCTACATTGATCTGTTGCTGCTAAACAAAATCTACGAACACGGATCAAAATGTGTACTTAGAACTTTACATTCAAACTGTATAAGCCCAGTTGTCACTTTGACAACCTCTTTAGTCAGTCCTTACACTGACATGGCACTGTATAGTGACCACAATCATAGCAAATTCTTCATGGAGAGCAGCTTGGCACCCCAACAGTAACCCTACTGCCAGCCTAAGCTCACTGGCTTTAGGTCACACCACCCATAGGCAAAGTGACACCACATAGCATCCCAATTAAGTAAGCAGATCCTAAGAGCTCACCTTTGCATGTGCTCCCAGGAAACCGACTAAGATGGGTAGTAACCTAGAAACTAGGCAAAATGGGAGGTGTGCATGTAGCAAGGCAAAACAGAGAAAGCTACATAATACTTTGAATCAGATTTTTTTTTTTTTTTTAAATAAGTCAAAGGGTATAAATACAATAAACTACAGATACAATAGGAGCAGTTGCATAGTAAAAACATACCAAAACATCTTAATTTTTTTTACAATTAGATTTTTAGAACACAAAATAGGACCAGATGTACCAGGGCATAACACCCAGAAAAAAAACTCCCGCCCTTCCCAGAGCATGGTTCATCCCAACACATTCATAAGGAAAAGAGGCAGAAGGTGGCCTATCATTTAACAGTTAGACAGATAAGAGATGTCTATCTCCCAAAAGTGGTTTGGATGGTTAGCCTGGGGAATCCAACCAGACACCCCAGATCTTCTCAAACGTGGCTATAGTATTTCTTTTGACAGATGCTTCTCTTCATAGTACTTAAAACTGTAAAAAAAAAAAAAAAAAAAAGTGCCACAATGAAACACGGTCACGTCTGGATCAAATAAAAGTCCAAATATTTTTTTTCCTTTTAAAATCCAGACGGGACAAACACATCATGCCTTTAAAAAACAAAAAACCCCACAAACATGTGGACACCCCAGACACGGTTTCAGGCTTGATATTAGCCATTACAGCCATGTTGCAGGTCACTTGACAAATATAGATCACTTGATAGTTAACATATGTAATTCACCGGGTGTGTATGTATACATCAAAACATGTTAAAATATATTAAAATAAGCTAGTTAATTTAAGGACAGGCATGTCACAAAAATGCTAATTTAAGATTAAATCAGACTTGGTAATCCTACATTGAGGCACGCGAGTCCCTAGTACAAGTATTCAATAAGCTTCTCTATTAAAAATGGTCCATTCAAGGAGTAGACACCCACTCAACTGCTTGTATTTGACAGATTTTCTGCAGCTTCTTTAACTTTTGGGCAGGCACACTTGGGTAATGTTTCTAGATGCACTGTGGAAAATTATGTGGAATATCTTACGTGTTTCAGTTTAAAAGACTTGAGGCTTCGAGTAGTGTATCCTTTGTCTTTAAGTGGGCAAGAGATCATACATATAAATTGTTACTGCAATCAATATATTGCTTAATTTGATCCTGTATAATTGACTTAAGATTTCACATGTGTAGTTGTGCTAAAAACGATAACCCACCCTGTGCCAATAACATTTGTCTAGTCCTCTTGCAAAACATGGAATTCCAAGCACCCCTGTATGGACAGTCAACTGTAACTAGGAATTAAACCTATCATTAATGGCCTAATTTATCTGCCCATGTAATATCTAAGCAACCTGCTTCAAAATGTACACTGCATATAAACATCTCTAAAAGCGAAGATAAAATGTAGTGTTGACTAAAATGTGATTAGCTTTGCAAGTTAACCCAAATGCATGCAAATTGCCATAAACTAACAGGAAGGTGAATGGGGCATGGTGATAGTCTGGCAATAATGTACTGCTATATATTGTAGCAGCATGGTTCCCTATGGGGACAATATAAAAAAAAAATAGGCAAAACATACCACCCTTTCCCCATTAGACAACAATTGGGCCAAAAAAGATGGAAAATGAAAGCACATATTTGGTATTGCACATCTGTAATGACCAAGCCTATAAAACTTTTACATTCTTTAACCCACATGATGAACGTCTTAAAGAAAAAACGCAGAATTGAGATTTTTTGCTTATCCCACTGCACATAAAATGGTATAAAAACTGACCAAAATGTCATATAAACCCCTAAGTAGTAGCAATGAAAACATTTCAACAAAAGCCCTTACACAGCTCTGTATACAAAAAATAGTTATGGCTATCAGAAAAGAGCAACGCTTAGACATGGTTTTACACAACAACTTTTTTTCTCAAAGTGCCGCAACATAAACTATAAACCGGGTATGTGTAATGGTGTAATCATATTGAGCCATTGAGTAAAACAAAGGTGTCTTGCATACTGGGCGCTGTAAAAAAAATAAACTTCAAAAGAACTGTAAAAAAAAGTAAAGGTTATGGTCTTGTCACCCCCAAAATGCCAGAAAAGTGAGAAGTTATGGCTCTCGGACTATGGCGATGCAAAAAACATGCTTTCTTTTCTGAATAAGTAAGTATTTTCATTGTGTAGAAGCAGTAAAAAAAATTCAATATCATTGTAATTTTATTGACCTGCATAGTAGAGTTAACATGTCACTTGTAATGCACGGGGACTGCTGTACAATATACACTACTAGGATTGCTGTGTTTTGTTCATCAGGTCTCCTAAAAACCTTGATAAAAAGCAATAGTCAGTCATATGAACCCCAAAATTAGTACCAATGAAAAGTCAACTTTTTCTGCTAAAACAGGCCCTTCATTATCTCTGTATACAGAAAAACAAAAAGTTATGGTTGTCCTAAGATGACCAAAATGCAATTTTTTTTTTTTTTTTTTTAAACAAATGCATTTCTATTGTTAAAAATAAACCATAAACTGTAAAAAATTATTGTTGCAATTGTACCGACCAGCATAGAAAAGTTATACCATTTTTACTGCATGGCTAACTGTAAAAATGAAGCCCAAAAAACATTGGCAGAATTGTTGGTTTTTTCTCCATTTTTACAGCCCAATGCCAAAAAAACCTTAATGCCTGAGGGCCCAAAATGCATAATACACCCCTAGAGGGGTGTTTAATCCACAGTGGGATGACTTCTGAAAGGTTTCACCAGTTCTGGTATTTTGGAGGCTTGGCAAATGTGAACTGGTATCCACCAAAATCTGTGTTCCAAAATCTAAATGGTGCTCCCTACCTTGTACACCCTGCCATGTACACAGACAGCAGTTTACACCCACATATAAGGTGTTCCCAAAGTTGGAAGAAATTGTGTAACTTTTTTTCTTTTTTTTTTTTCCAAGGATTCCTAGCAATAATCAGCTGCAACTGTGTATTTTTTGGGGAAAAAAATCATGCTAAAAAAACCTATGAAACACTTGTGGGGCCAATATACTCACTACACCCAGGATATATTCCTTAAGGGGTGTAGTTTCCTGAATGATGTATCTTTATGGTTAAGTTTAGCATCTTTAGGGTGCCTACCTACCTGCTCTTACAGAAAATTCTATTGAAAAGGAGACCCCAAAATCCATTAGACGCTCCTTCTATTGAGGCTTGGAATTAAATCAAATAGCACACTAGAGCCACATATGGGGTATTTCTGGAACAGCAGAATCTGAAAAATCAATGTTGAATTTAGTGTTCCTGGTAAAATTTACACTGCTCCAGAAAAAGTGGATAAAAGTTGAAAAGCTTCAAAAAGTAAAATTTGGAAATTTCACCTCCACTTTAATTCCTGTGAAACACGAACTTCCGAAGTATTCAAAACCTTTAAGGAGTGCAGTTTCTTAGATATGGAGTCATGTCTAACATACTGACACCTCAAAGCCATGTCAGAGCTGGACTGGTCCCAAAAAAAAAAAAAAAAAAAAAATTTGTTACAAATTTTTGTGAAAATTGCTACTAAATTTACTCAATATTGTAGTAAATTTTAAAAACTTATGCTAACAAATTAGACATGTGGTAGATGCTAGTTATAAACTCTTGTGTAGTATAACAATCTAACATGCAGACATTTTTGAACTTTGAAAGTGGAGAATTCTCTTCAAAATTCACGACACTGATTGTGCTTTAAGTTATTAATAAAATGGGGCCCATAAAAACCTTGTTTTGTGAAAAATGTCATGAGAACAGTCTGAATCGTATGGATCAGTAATAGTATAAAAAAAATATTCTCAGTGACAAATGTCAGATTTACAAAATGAAGCTCTGTCAGGAAGGTCCAAACTGGTGTATTTGCAGGATTCTTAGCTGTTAACCTCCTATAAATAAACTTGTATACAACTTTAAACAATTTTTTATTTTGACATGAAAAATCGGTAACCAAAGAGATCCATTACTTGAGCAGATATATTATTTAAAGCTAAATAATGGTTAGTATGATGAGTGTTTACATATCAATGGAGCTGGAGGACTTGGAATTTGTCTCAAGTGGAGCTCCCATCTGACCCTCATCTGTTTTGGAGAGTAAAATCTATTTTTTTTAACTTGCATGCAGTTCTTTTAAGTCCAAGCAGTTCAGAATATCGATATCCACTGAAAAGTAGTAAAACTTATCTGTGTAAATGGGGATCACAGAACTACTTTTATTCTGACAGATGAGACTTAGAAATGAGTCCCTTAAGCATTTGTGGCATATTTGAACATGACCTTAATAGTCAAGGTGTCCCATTTTAAGAAGAAATAACAAGCCAGAAAAGTAATATCTTAGAGGCTCAATGATATATACCCTAAATGCAAAGGCTTAATCAGTCCATAGTTTTAAATGGTTACAAGCCGTGTTCATGGTGTCATAGTACAGCTCTGTGAAGAGCAAGGATTTGATCTCCTCCAACCCCCCCCCCCCCTCTCCCTCAAAAAAAAAAAACCCCTGGTGGAGCTTGTATTAAGAATGTGTTAATTTTTCTTGCAAATTAAATTGCTCACATGAAGCGCTGTATGTACTAAAAGAACAGTCAGATTATGGGTAGTGGTGAGTCAGATTTGGGCTGACCTGAAAGTTTTTTTGGGTGATGCACTGTGGTAAAATTTAGTGCACTTATTATGGGGCACCCACTATTAGTTAGCCAAAGACCCACATCTCTTATAAATAATCCTTTAAAACATAGCCTTTACGCTAGGAGAATTACTTTAAGGTGACTCAAATGTTAAAAAAAAAAAAAAAATTGCTTAGAATTGTAACTTGGCAAAATTTTGCCTCCTCATTGCAACAAATATGATTTGTATTTCTCACAACTTAATATTTGTTACCTTGTTGGTAAGCTTTCAAATTTCTTTTTAGATTACTTTTTTTTTTTTATGTTAATGCATGACTTAAGTGAATTTGTAGTGACTTTATTTCCACTGGTATAGGCCTGCAGTTCTTTAATCTCTGTAGTATTAATGGATTAGAATAGTCTGTTGTATAGCGGAGGTGCTGGATTTTAGAGCAGTAGTTAATTGGATTTGAAAAATGACAGCATAAGTGTCTAGAGAAAAATCATCCCAAATTACAAAGTTTAACCAGATGCAATATTTAGGGAATTTTGGATTACTTTAACTTTCAAGGTGGTAGGTGGGACTATCTGAGCCAAATGTTAAATGATGTACCGGACTGTTCCCCTTAGAGGCAAATGTAAAATCATTTAACCAAAAGCCATAATAATTTAAAGGTTTAGCCACAATGTAATCAACATGAATGTCTGAGTTGTATTTACTTATACTTACTGCTCTGTCTGTGCTAGTGTAAAGACTACAAAATCAAAGGCAATAGCAATACATTAGTTTTTTTTTTTTTTTTGCCCATTACCTTATTCAGGTGGCTGTAATGCATCATTTTTTGTTTGTAAATTCTGTCCTGATTAAGTCTTGATCAAGTCACGAACATCCTTCTTATAGTTCAGACAGAACTGTCCTGTCAGGCCAGAACTTGTGGCCTAAATAGGTGCTTAATGACTTGACACAAACTCCATACTGGAACACATTTCTCCTTTTTTTTTTTTTTTTTTTTTTCTCCTTCTTTGTACAGATTTTTTTTTATTTTGACTCCTCAAACCTAAATCTGCTCTCATTCAGATATATAGTAGTAAATGCAGTCTCGGCAGTCAATTCCATAAGTTTTGTTTGTACCCTGTAAAACATTGAGTATTTACATCTTTGACTAGCTGTCAAAGTAAGAAGGATGCATATTGGTTAAATTAATACAGGTAGTGAAGTGAAATGGTATGAGGGCAGCAAACACATCAGATACATAAATTATATTTGTACTTGGTAGACAATAATTTACAATGCAACGCCTTTAATGGTGCATGATTTACTAGTATGTCATAGCTCTCCATTCATTAAGAAGTCTGCTGCATACCTGGGATATCATGGCTGTTTATTGCAATTGCCAGTGGCTAGGATCAGAGAAAACTTCTATCAGTACAGAGCTGTCTACCAGTATTTTATACTAGTCCTAATGCACTTGTACATCCATGTTCACTAGGGTGACTAAAAATTTGTTTAAACTGAAGCTAAAACACTTAACTCAAACCCTTTATCCCCTGTTTAAAAAAAAAAAATCAAGTATTAAAAAAAAAAAAATTCTAAACTGTATTTGCTGTGTCTTAGTCCAAACTAATTCTCAACATCACAACCCCCTCCCCCCTCCAGGCCATCCAAGGTAAAAGGGCATAAAGTAATTGAAAAGTTACATTTACCCTACCAAAAAAAACTGTAGCAGAAACAAGCAATAATTGCATAAATACACCTTTGTCAGTTCCATCCCCACAAGAATATTTTTGGTTAAAGCGTTGTGTATAAAAATACTGATAACTTGTGGTTTTTATTTGTGTAAAAAAAAAATAAATAAAAAAAAAAAAAACCACAAGAAAATGCGTGAGGCAATGGAAGCTGATGGAATGGATAATGTAATGAAAATATGAAGTTATGGGTGCACATAGTTTTCTATTTATTAATCCATATCTTAATTTTTTGAAAACTGATGGGTACAGAGTGGACTCTTGGTTCAAGGTTTGCTTCCAATCCCAAACTAATGCTGGTTTAGCCAGAGACTACTTCTGAAAATTGCTCTTACATTGCTAAAGATTTTATTAGGATCTTTGATTCCCCTTTTGGAGACCCAAATCAAAAATATCTATATAAAATTTTGGACATTGTCAAGTGGTGTGATCCATTCCATAATGTAATCCTTTTGGAGCTCTTGAGTTTTCTGTAAAGCAGTTTCTTGCAACATCAGTCCCCCAACTCCAGTCCTCAAGGCCCAACGGGTCATGTTTTCTGGATTTCCTCAGTATTGCACAGGTAACTAGTGATTGTCCATGTATTCTGTGGGATAACCTGAAAACATGACCTGTTGGTGGGCCTTGAGGACTGGCGTTTGGGAATACTGTCCTATTAGTGTTAATCTCTGATAAATCAGATTCCATTATGAACTTGTATACATAGTTGATAAAATACTTAGGATTATTTAAGTAGTTTCCCAGTGTCCATCAACGTGCTCTAACCTACATCTCATTGACTCTGAGATGCATTTTCTTTTTTTAAGTTAGTGTAGTCTAACAACTCTGTATGAAGTGAAGCAGACCCTTGTTTACATAATCCTCCAGATGAAAAACGTTAAACCTATCCTTAAATTTTCAAAGTTTTAATTTGTAAATCTTGGATCCTGTTGCTGATCTTCAAATGGCTAAAGTGATTGAAGTGATTCTGGCTTACAGGAGTTCAGAGACACCTTTAATGCTTCCTAATTATTGTAAAAGTGCAATATTTGTACTGCCATACTATAATTTGGCAAACTTAGATTCCTCTCCTCTCCCCCAAACCTTATTTTCTCTACTACTCTATTGAGGAAACCATTCCTTTTTTTAAATCTAAAATGTGATGGCCTCTCCTCATCTATGTATGCCTTAGAGTAACCAGATAAAAAGCAATTAAGTGCAATACAGTTCTAAAGGCAATAGAAATGGAAAGCTGCTTCCAGTTTCTAACTTGGGTCCTAGGATAATAAACCTAGAGCTTAAGGCTAAGTTCACACTGCTTATTTCAGAACGTATTTACATCGGATTGCCGATCGTAAATACGTTCTGAAATCAGTTGAAAATTAGTTGCAAATAAGTGCCACTAAGTGTGGCACGTATTTGTAACTGATTTCCCGACGGATTCACCATCTCCAATCATTGTAGGTGGTGAATCCGTCCGTAAATAATTGACATGCACATGGTTTTTCCATCCGGATTGCCGTCGTCAATCCGCGGTGGCAATCCGGCACGGAAATACGCGTCGTGTGAACGACGAGCCGTATTTTCTATTGAAATCAATAGAAAATAGGCTGTTACTTATTTCTGACTGATTTGCCGACGGATTGACGATTGTCAATCCGTCGGCAAATCCGCGGCGAAATAAGCCGTGTGAACGAGGCCTTAGAATTTTTAATGGAAAAAAGTTTGGCCTGGATGTATAACAAATTTTATTGCCTTAAATTATTTGCAGTGACCTTAGCAAAGGTTCCAATGTCTCTAGAGTACTGATATGACAATCTTCGAAAAGAGAGGAAGATTGAATAGGGGAAAAAGCGGGACTTGAGTTTTAAAAAATATAAAATAAGTTATTTAAAATTAGCAAAACTGCACATGAAGTAACAACTTGGTGATTTTTCATAACTATTTTGCATATGTACATTAAAATGCTAAATTTTCCACTGCAGCGCACAACCTTTTGTCATTCAGACCATCTAAATGAAAAATACAATGTTCTAAAAAAAGTAATTTTAATGTTTAAACACTGTTCATGCAAATTTACAAATTGGATTGTATTACCCATTGTTTATATACTTGTAGTGTGTTTTTCTCCCAAACCCTCCTCACTGGTATATTAAGGGTAGAACTGCAGGTTTGTAGATTTTATAGACAGCCCCAGGTTTTTTTTTAAATCTCAATGATGTGGCCCAGTTGTAGTCCAACTTTTGCACTAAACATAACTAATTTATTGGAAATCCTTTGAATGTCTGCAGTGTGAACAAGGATTCAGATATTTATACACAACAAAGTTCAAATGACTTTTAAGATGAGGCACACTCCTTTTTTACTGTGGTCTGTTACCAGTATATTTTGTTTGTAAATAGCCTACACTACAAAATTACTATATCTCACAAAATGTGTGTCACAATAGACAGGCCATTAGATGTACTTTTACTCTTGCTGCATATGTAGTTTGAGTTCATTGCCTTTCCCATGGCCCTTGTTGAAGATGGACTAGTATGCTGTAGCATAAACTAAGAATAAATGGCATAAAAAAAACCTGGACTTGCATATCACTCACCAACCTGAACATCTTTAAGACAGACTAATTTGCCATGTGGAAATGGGCCTTCTACTGTGGTAGAAATTACGATGGACACAAATGTTTCAAACTAAACCCATTTTATGTCTTTATAAAGACGTTTGGTATAAAGAAAATAAACTGCCAGATTATAAGTTATAATTGTCTAGATTTTGCTTGTAAAGCTGGTTTAGATATTTTGCAAGTCTATTTTTTTTTTTTGCCTCCTCAGAAGTAGGAAGCAGTGTAATTTGATATGCTTTGCATAAAAAATATTTTAACAAATGTGAATTTTTTAACTAGAAATTTGATTTGACATAAATGTATTTGCTATACATAATACTCATGATTAGCTAATTACTTACTAAAACACATCACGTATTACACATGTTAGCGTAACCCAGGTTTTTTGTGTTTTTTTTTTTGCCAATAAGTGAATCTTGATTATGCTCTGGGAGACCCCATAAAGACCATTTCAGTCTCCCCTCAGCCAGTGGAAGTTTTCTTTCCACAGGAGGAAAGCAAAACCATGAATTACTGTGTTTTAGGTACAGGAGTATAGCTTGCTACCTAGACCAATTGGACATTAACTAGTGCAGGAACCAATATGTCAAATGCATTACAGAAGTCCATATTTGCCAGTCCGAAGTTCAGATTCCTGCTTACTGTTGAGCCAAGTACATTTAACAATACATTTATAGGATACTTGCCTTTACATCCTAACTTGTATTATAACCATATAATGTATCATGTTAAATCTGTTTAGTTACAAAACACCTGTTTATATTCTTAAATGCTTGTAATATATCCCTCCCATAAAACGAGGCAACAAAGACTAGAAAAACAGAACTGCTTTATTTCCAGAAAGTGCCACAACTAGCCATAGATCTATCTGGCATTGCAGCTTGACTCCACTGAAGTGAACGTGGCCGAGCTGCAACACCAGGAATTATTGTAGAATAAAATAAACAGCATAAAGTAAAATCACACTTGTTTCTACATGGCTGATTGCTGAGGTTCTGGCTTCACTTATGGAAATTGGACATCCCCTTAGTTGCTGATATATTTTTGAAGTGTTAAATGTGTGGTGGTTTAATTCTGTGAAAAGTGTCTAGCAGTTAATGCAAGAAATAAACAAAAAACAGACAGAACGGTTATAAGGTTATACTCAACTATCATAACATATTTTGAAGGTTTTTATTTGACCATAAAAAAATTTCAGGTAACACAGAACCCCATTTACAGTTGACCTTTAGACACAGAGTCCAATTCAACTTTACTTTTGACTTAAAACAACCTGCTGCCATCTTAATCCTCCCTACCTATCTAAATTGTATATATGCCTCTAGATCATTATCTCTATGAATCTAAAAAATGTTGACTAATACTAAAATTCAATAGAGATCCCTGGTACTTAGCGATTATCTGTCAGGTCGGAACTAGGAGACCCAGACTTACAATACTTCTCTGCCGATCCCTAACAAGCTTCAGTTACGTTAGAGGGTTTAAGGCTATGTTCACACGGCTTAAAATGGGCCGTATTTCGGTCCGTAATTACGCGCCGGAGTGCGCCTATTACGGGCCGAAAACAGCCCATTCATTACGGTAATTCACAGTTCTCATAGAGAACTATGGATTACGTCTCCTCTCCCCGCCGGGCGGGGAGATAATTGACATGTGAATTACTAGCCGCAAATACGCGCCGCTAGCAATTCAAGTCTATGGGCCGGCGAAGTGCCAGCCCCCTGCTCAGTCCCCCGCCCCCGGTCACACGGCGTAATTGCGGGGCGTAATTACGCCCTGCAAATACACCGTGTGAACCTAGCCTAAGGTTTAGGTCCTAGAGAGAATAGGATGTTTACGGTGACTATGGTATGACAAAGCTTGTTAAATTACTGTTACATTTGAACATACACTTCTGTTGAGTAGCTTTGCAGGACCTTTTTCAAGCCGGTCCAGTAAACTACAAGCTTTCATAGCAGGTTCATTGGTTTAAATACAGATAATACCCTTAAATCTGCATCTGAAATGGTTTTCAGTTGTGATGAAGTTAAAGGTCTTCTAAGCATTCGAAATCCTTGTATACAGAAGAAACTTGAAACTGTTTAAATGCACCCATTTTATTATTTATGTATTTAGCGCTAACATATGCCGCTACACTTTACATTTTATAGGCTATAAGTACAGACTAAAAACAAACAATACTAAGATCAAACACGAGGTGTGAGGGCTCTGATTGAAAGAGCTTATCAGTTATCCTTAAAATTAACCAGTATGATTGAAAAGCTTATTAATCATTTATTGAACTGTTTTGATGGCTTTGAGGAAACATGACATGAAAATGCCACTTTTCCAGCTGTAACAGTTATGTTTTGAAAGTGTAAAACAAGACATAGCTTAAATATTTACAGAATCAGACTTAAGAGTTCAAATATTTGCAGCCTTTTTAGGAAAATATATTGTAATAATTATTGAAGAGATAATGCAATCTGGTTGATTTTACTTGGACAACCCTTTTTTCCAAATGAGGGCGGTTAAGCAGCTGTGCATCTGGTATTACATAGAGCCAAGTCAAATATAGCAGATCATTTAGGTGTAAACAAGTCTACTAATATACAGTTTATTTTGGTTAACAACTTAACAAGAAGTCCTCAGTCTTGTATAGGCCATAAACTAATTTCCTCACCAACAGCTGGGGAACCACATGTAGGGGGAGAGTCCCCATATGGGCTTCACTGCTGTACAGTATAGTTATACCTAAACTTGAAATGGTGATTATCTGTATCTTGTTAGGCTTCCTTGAAGAGGTGGAACTTGCAGGGAGAGAGAAAGCTAGATAGGTCTAGCATTACATAGGGCTTTGGATGTTAGCATAAGAATTCAACAGAAGTCTGATGCAGATTATCTGTGATGCAACTAGGGAAAAACAGCATTAATGGAACAGTTGGAGATATGGAAATGTTTGCAGTTATATCAGATTAACATGGTTTGGGAATACACTTGGTAACATCTCAACTTGTACTAAATGTAACGTTGGGCCCCATCTGTTTTTGTGCTGACAGGTATGTCTGACTTCCAATGTACACCTATCCTACTATGTAGTCATAGCTTGAGATATATTGCTGTTTAATAATCACTTGATATGCATCTAAAGAGGAGGGCGAATGAAAGGCTTCCCCAAGGAAGCTCTATTATAGTTAGTTCCTATATATAGACAGTTCATGTATGGTAATGTTAATTCAATTAACAGTTATCACAGTAACAGATCTCTAGGTCCCTTAGAGCAGTAGCATAGTGTTTGTATAAAGAACTGTAATCATAATGTTCCTAACATGCAAAATTTTGTATAGCGGCCATACTGGAAAGGAAAACCACATTTTATACAATATTTATTTTTTAGTTTAAAGCCTTGAACAATTTAGTATTAAAAATATGCAAACTACAAAATTATAGCCAATAAATTAATTTTTGATTGTATAGTTATGTAGTTTGTAAGGCCGAAAAAAGACAAAACGCCCATCCAGTTCAGCCTGTTGTGCTAAAGTGTTGATCCAGAGGAAGGCAACAACCCCAATGAGGCAGGAGCCAATTGTCCTCATTTAGGGAAAAAATTCCTTCCAGACTCCAATATGGCAATAGGAATAATCCCTGGATCAATGACCCTACTCCAGAATCCTAGTCATAACTTGTTATATTACACTCCAGAAATGCATCCAAACCCTTCTTGAACTCTGTTACTGAATTCACCATGACGATTTCCTCTGGTAGAGAGTTCCACAGTTTTATTGCTCTAACAGTAAAGAATCCCTTTCTAGGTTTATGTAGAAACTTTCTTTCCTCAAGACGTAGAGGATGCCCCCCTTGTTCTTAATACAGTCCTGGGTATAAATAAATCTCTATATTTACCTTTAATATATTTAAACATTTATGTCCCCCCGAAGCAGTTTTTTCTGTAAACTAAATAACCCTAATCTTGCTAATATTTCTGGGTATTGCAGTCCACTCAGTCCTTTTATTTTTGTTGCCACCTTTGTACCTGTTCAAGCTCTACAATGTCTTTTCTCTGCACTGGTGCCCAAAACTGTACACAATATTCCATGTGTGGTCTAACCAGTGACTTGTATAATGGGAGAATAATGTTCTCATCAGGTGCATCTATGCCCCTTTTAATACACCACATAATCCTATTTGCCTTGGCAGCTGCTGCCTGATACTGGCTGCTACAATTAAGTTTACTGTCCACCAGGATTCCTAAGTCCTTCCCCATGTCACTTTACCCAGCGTTTTTCCATTTAACATGTAATCATGTGATGGATTTTTCCTCCCCATGTGCATAACCTTGTATTTCTGTGTGAAACCTCATTTCTCTGCCCAGGCCTCCAACTTATCCAGATCCCTTTGTAATAATACATTATCCTCTATTTTAATAAATTTACAGAGCTTAGTATCATCTGCAAATATCGATATTCTACTGTGCAATCCATGTGTAAGATTATTAATGAAAATATTAGCGGATAGGGCCCAATACTGACCCCCTGTGGACCCCACTAGTAACAGGGATCCAGTCTGAGTATGTACCGTTAATTACCACCCTTTGTTTTCTATCACGGAGCCAGTTGCTTACCCACTTGCACACATTTTCCCCCAGTCCAAGCGTTCTCGTTTTACTTAACAACCTTTTATGTGGCACTGTATCAAATGCTTTAGAAAAAATCTAGATATTACATCCAATGCTTCACCCCGATCCAGTCTAGAACCAACTTCCTCATAGAAGCTGATGAGATTAGTTTGACAAGACCAATCCTTTTACCCACAACAGAGGTTAAACTTACCGGCCTATAGTTTCCAGGATCACTTTTGACCCCTTTTTGAATATTGGCACCACATTTGCTATGTGCCAATCCTTTGGGACATACCCCATTATAAAACCATAAAAATTAAGAATAGGGGCCTATCTATGACATCACTTAACTCCCTTAGGACACATGGGTGTATGCCATCAGGACCTGGGGATTTGTCTATTTTAATCTTCTTAAGACGGAGCTGCACTTCTTCTTGGGTAAGACAAGAAACATTTAAGTTGGAGTTTACCTCATCCCTCTGTTCAACAGGAAGGTCATCCTCGGTAAATACAGTGGAGAAAAGTGTTTAATTGGTTTGCTTTTTTCTCATCGCCCTCTACAGTCTCTCCCTCAATACTTTTCAAAGGGCCAACATTTTCTATTTTAATCTTTTTACTATTTATATAATTTAAAAATATTTTGGTTACTTTTACTTTCTATGGCAATGTCTGTCTCCAGCTTTGCTGCCTTTATCATTTTACATATTTTATTTTTTTCCTTATAGTTTTTTAGTGCCTCTTCACTGCCCTTCTGTTTTAGTAGTTGAAAAGCTTTTTTTGTTTGCCTCTTTTACATTTCTGTTGATCCACACTGGGTTTTTCCTGTTTCTAATTAGGGTTTTTCCTGTTTCTAATTATTACCATAAGGTATGTACCTCTCACAGTGGGCGCCTAAGATGGTTTTTAAAAATATCCCATTTATTATTTGTTCTACTATATTTACACACCTTGTCCCAGTCAATACGGTTTAGGGCCTCCCTAAGCAGAATAAAACTAGTCTTTCTAAAGTTCACTTTTTCTGGCTCCTCCACAAAACCATTGAAGGATAAATGGAAATTTATTATTATGGTTACTCTTTCCTAGGTGCCCCTCAACCTGAACCTTTGTTACTCTGTCAGGTCTATTAGTGAATATTAAGTCTAGAAATGCCTTTCCTCTAGTCTGTGCCAGCACCATTTGAGAAAGGTAATTATCTTTAGTTATAGACAAAAACCTGTTTCCTTTGAGAGCTACAGGTTTCAGTTTCCCAATTTGTCTGGGTAGTTGGTCGCCCATAATAACAACCTCATTCTTATTAGCCGCCTCATCTATTTGCCTGAGGAGTACATATTCTATGTACTATGTATATATCTTATATTTGGGGGCATATAGCAGACCCCTAATAGGATTATATTATTGTTACCAATATGTAGATTTACCCATAATGATTCCACATGTTCATTTCCTGTATCTATATCTTCCTGCAGTGTTGGCTTCAGACAGGATTTTACAGAGACATACACCTCCCCACTTCCAGTCTTTACGATCTCTTCTAAATAGACTGTATCCCTGTAAGTTAACCGCCTCCGTTATCCCCACTGTCATATTTTTTTCAGCAATAATTCTAGTTCATTTATTTTGTTGGGGACTCCTGGCATTGGTCAGCATGCAATGTAGAGATTTTTCAGTTTATTTCTTTCTCCCTGTTCTTTTTAACTCTTGCTGCACCCCCTGCCTCAACCTCCTGTTTTATTCCTAATTCCCAGCTCTCTATCTCCACTATCTTGCATGCTATCTTTGTAGCTACCCCCTCCCCCCCATTGTAGTCAGAAAATATTGCTGCTTTAAATCGGCATGTAGCAAAAACTCCCAATATTTTATCTGGTTACTTAGAGAATACACTGGTTCAAATAGATAAGGGTCATTCCTCAAATGTTTTACTTTTTATTTAAACTAAAAGTATAACAAATTGGCTATTCACAACCTTATTTTAAATTATTCTGCCAGGTTTTTTTTTTTTTTTTTGCCAAAGTGACCTTTGAGGTTTCAGAATGCAATTGCATAATATGTTAGGGGGAGGAAGCATTCTTTCATCAACAGGGGTTTGTAGTAATGGTAAACTTGGTGGTCAGTAACAATACTCAATTGCCAATAATTACCTGTAAGTTCTTCTGATATGTCTGTTTTATTGAGTATTTACATTCCACATTTTTTTTCTTATACTCTAAACCATCTTTTTAGTACCACAGTTAAGAATTTTGAATGTCTACAACGGTTTGTGGTGGACGTTAGTCTTCATTGCAGATTCCATAAAATAAAAACTCCGCACTTGGCATGTAACTTGTCCCGTAAAGTGACTGACAAAAACCTGACTGACCCCATTGTACGCCGAGCTAAACACAGCCTAAAATACCTAAAATGGCTATTATGTAAATGCCATGAAAACAAAGCCCTTGCAAACTTGGTGCAAGAACACCATTAGAAAGTTCTATCTTGGCCCGCAAAATAAAAGCCCTAATGTCTAGGTATGATATGGATGTAGTGAAAAATAAGGTATGGCTCTTGGAAGGTGGGGAGGAAAAAACAGTTAGTAATAAAGCATTCAAGGCTGCTTCACGCTAGGCAAATGTCAAACTTGGAGGTATCAATAAAAAATTGTGTAATAAACAGATTTTCGAAAGTAAATACAATTTTACAGAAACCTCATTCAGCTTGCCATTAATCCAAGCCAAAATGTTAAGAACAGGAATACATGTTTATACCACTTATTTAAAGGGAAAATGTGTTTCTATGCATACCCACTTATAGGTGGTCATCATTTTTTTTTATTTATTTTTTTTATTACTTGGCATCTGCTATTGAGGTCACAGAAACCTCTGGCAGAGCTGCATCTACAAAAGAAAGCAAAACTAGTTGCTTAACAGAAAAAATTTTAATTTTCTTAGTGGACACCATAAGTGTTTCTAAGATTAATCCTGCAAAAAAAAAAAAAATTCCTCCTTCCTCAAGTTTTTTTTCTACTTCTGCTGTTAGGGTGCACAATAAGTTAAAGGAAAGTCTACAAAAAAAAAAGCATGGACAGGTTGCAACTTTTAGCCCTGCTTCTAAAGGCCCTACATTTTTAGATCATTTGGATATAAAGGTCTGATGGAAAAGTGACAAAAGTACAAGACTTAACTTGGTGACAATTTTGCTGTTAAAGAAATTAAGAGTGAATAACGGACTTTTTTATCATTTTAAATTCTTGTGTGAATGATTACATATCATGGAAAATGGTGAAAAAAAGGATAGTTGAGAGCGAGTAGCGTTTAACCTGGTGTGTGCTAAAGAAAATAGAAAGGAGCCTGGTCAGGAAGTGATTAATATAGCAAAGCTACATTTGAAGAGCACATTTGTCTAATGTCTCCTGTCTCAAATTCAATCATAGATCTAAAATGAGAATTTGTTAGCCAACTGTATGAAAAGACGGTCTCAACTCTTAACTAGAGGAACCTTAACACTTTTGCTTGTAGGGAGTTTTGAAAATTTTTGCACCTTTTTGATAGGATATATTTTTGTAACTTAAACGGATGTTTTCCGAAATTAGGCACTTGCCAGAGATCAAGATCCCTCCGGTACATTTGAAAACAAATGGGTGGCCGAAGCTGAAAACTTATCTGACACCTCTAAAACTTCCAACATGTACACAAACCATGTAGGCCTAGTCCATATACACAGATCTTCAAAAAAAACAACCACTTGGTCTGAAAACTAAATCCATTTGAGCCAGAAATCATTGAAAGGGGAAAAAGTAACTTGAAATAAATGGCAAAACATCACATTGCCGCTTTAAGGCATCTTGTTTTAAAAGTGGGTTAAACATATATACATATATAAACACATATGCAAACAAAAGCTACTGTTTTAATTAGTACACTGCACATAGTTTAAGCTGTATCTTTATTTTCAACCACCTTTACAATTTTATCAGAATAATTATATATAAAAACTGCAAGAAAATCGCTGATTTGGGACACAAATGCATTGTGACATGGGCACCCAATGCCAATTAAAACTTTACATTGGATAGGTGTGTTTTAAAAGATGCACAAATTTTTCCAAGCAGATTACAGGTTACAAACTGTAACCCTAATAAAGAGAGACCAAGCACGAGGTGATGTCTCCATAGACCCTATACTTGTCAGCTAAGCCATCAGGACCAGGGGATTTGTTACCTAAAAGAAAGTTAATATCTTTTAAGTGATCTAGACTTGTGACAAAAATATTTAAACCGAGATGTTGACAATTGTGACAGAACTGTGAAAAAAAAGTTGGATCTTGGTCACCCAAAGGCTGCAATGTGCTATAGTAAGCAGAGGTTTAAAATCGATGAATGTTGGGTATGTTTAACACTTTGGGTATAATCTCCTTTAGAAGTAAAGGTGTCATGCGCATCTGCTCCAGAACATGGCAATTAACTTAAAATAGGCAACTAAAGACAAATAGACCTTGTCCATAAAGTATTATACATGTATGTTATGTTGCTCGGAGGGAAAAATAAGTTTCTGGCCTATAAAGGAATAATTGTCATTGTCCAATTAATAAGTATCATCAAAATGAGACGGCCTTTTTATTCATTTTAGAACTTGGTGCAGATCATTAGGCACATGATATTTCCTTTAAGGTAGTGTTATCAGAAAATTACTTGTTTGAATCCATTTCTTAATTTAGAGTGTTTGGTTTTTGTTTTTTTGTTTTTTCTTAAGAGTTCAGTGAGCCTTCTCCAGAATACAGGCTGCTATGGTCCTTTTAGCTGCTGTAAAGAATCGCTGAATGCAGTTAGCTGCAACTCGGGGAACATGGGTTTTTCCGTAGTCCTGTGCAAAAAAAAAATTAAAGTCTACTATCAGAGTAAAGAGAACATATATATATATTTTTTTCTAATGTCTTTAAGTGAACAATTTCCTATAGGTCCAAAGTTAGAAAATATTAAGATACATTGTATCTGGTCTATTCACTTTTTTTCTCTTTAATATAAATGATCACTAGAATATTTACCAATAAGTTCATTTTGGGTATGGTTGTATTACATGTAAGTAAATGGAGTCCAGCACTCCTCGGGCACTAGTGAGCCAGTGTTACCAATTATCTAAAAGTTAGAATAGTAGAACCTTTCATAAATGATAAAACTGGGTAATTCAATTTAGTCTATCCCCTTTTATATACTTTGTCACATGTTTTCTAAATTTGTCTTTCATCCACTTATAAGGACTCTAGGAAGTCTCTTGAATCATGTAGTAAGAGGGAATTATAGCCCTTAGAAATGAGAGCTTTTGCTGTCTTTTTGCTCTCGTGAATGATGGTCAAAATGCTGCTGTTCCCATAATTTAATTTTTGTGATGTATAGAAGCATGAAAGGAGGTTTGTACTGCTTAATTTAAGACAAAGTAGTGACATAATTAGGACATCCCTTTATTCAGCCAGTGTTTACCTTACCTTTACAGTTGAATTCTTAATGGCATAATATCCAAATGGCTCTTAAACATGTATTTTAGATCTTCCTACCAGACTTAGACTTGTATTACTTATTTATAGATCTAGCCAGTCCAAAGCAGAAAATTATTTTACTAATCTAATAATTAAGCTCTAAAAGCAAAGATTCCTTTACAGGGCAATTACTCTTATTTGCCCCTTAAAGGGGCCCCTCATATTTTAACCCCTTAATTCATCATGCTGTACCTGCACCATACAAAGTACACTGAAAGATGCTCCAATTTTTTTCGTAAAATTTATTTTAACCCCTTCACGACCCTGGGCGTATGAGTACGTCCCAGGGCCGCTAAGGGGCTATGCAGGGGGATCGCTCCGCTAACACCCGGCAGTAACGGCGCCGGCGGGTGGCTCCGCCCGCTGGCGCTGTTTTACCCATCAGACACCGCGGCAAAGATGGCCGCGGTGTCTGAATGAACGCCGATCGGTGCCGCACACCGATCGGTACGGACATCGGTCGCTGCGCCGATCCGATGACCGGGCATGGTGGTGAGGAGCCTTGGGAAGGCTCCCGTCACTTACTCTGGCCGGTTTGCCCCACTTCCGTCCACAGACAGGAAGTGGGGAAGCCGCCATCTTTGTACACCCTAATGCATTGCCTATGCAATGCTTTAGGTTGTATTAACAATCGTGGCCCCTAGTTGTCAAGCACCATAGTGGGACTAAATGTTAAAGTAAAAAAAATAAATAAACTTTTAAAGTACAAAAAAAAGTATTAAAAGTTTAAATCACCCCTCTTTCCCCATTTTACAAATAAAATCATTAAAATAATAAAAAACTTACACATTTGGTATCGCCACGTCCGAAAAAGTCTGATCTATAAAAATATACCATCATTTATCCCGTACGCTCAACACCATAGAAGAAAAAAAATTCCAAACGGCAAAATTGCATTTTTTGGTCATTTTACGTCACTCAAAAAATGGAATAAAAATGATCAAAAAAGTTGCATGCATTCCAACATACTAGCGATAAAAAGTACACTTCAGCCCGCAAAAAATGCACCCTCACTGACGTCCGCAGGTGTTAGTACAAAAAAGTTATTGGTCGCACAAACTGGTGCCGTGCCCCAAATGTCAAAAATAGAAAATGTTTGGAATTTTTTTACGGTACCAAAACATAACGGAAACCCTACATGTTTGGTATTGCTGGATGCGTAACAACCTGTAGAATACAGATAACACATTATATTTACCGAAGATTGAACGCCGTAAAAGCAAATCACCCACAAACATGGCGAAAATACTTTTTTTTTTTTTTTACAATTTGTCCCACTTGGAATTTTTTTGCGGTTTCCCAGTATATTCTGTAGTACAGTGAATAAAAACATTAGAAAGTACATCTTGTCCCGCAAAATAAAAGCAGTCATGTGTCTATGTAGGTGGAAAAATAAGTTATGGCTTTCAGAAGGCGAGGAGGGAAAAACGAACGTGTCACAAAAAAACCCCCTGGGTCCTGAAGGGGTTAAGAATTGACCAGAAAAATGTTCACTTACCGTTGTATATCTTTGACCATAATGACCCAGATAATTGTTAATGCAAGGATATGGTAAATGCTGAAAAAAGTCCTCTTAACCGCCCTCTTCTGCCCCCATCCTTTCACCAAAACAAAAATATATAATCAACCCATGTGCCCAAAAAATTGTTGCAATCAAAGAATCTGGTCTCAAAGCAGCCCACAAGGGCTATATATATATATATATCGGAAAAAAAAAAACTCAGTTTCTGAATATGGTGTTTTCTCATCATATAGAACGATCCATATTTTGTATTCATATGTTTTACCAGCACCCACTATAAAGGTAACTATGCTGCAAAGTGAGCAGAAAAAAAAGCTAAAAAATAAAATTGCTGTTTTTTTTCACATTCCTCTCAGAAAGTTAAGCAAATAGAGGTATATCGACCCCAAAATGGTACCATTGAAAATACAGCACAACCTATAAATAAAAAAAAAAAGCGCTCATACCGCAACATTAACAAGTTATGATTTTGAATTAAGGTGATAGAAAATTCTTGGCCTTGAAGGGGTTCAGGTATAGGGGTTTTTATACAGACCCATTTACCTTCCAATGTCAGATTGAACAAACATCCATTTGTCCCATTTAACTAAAAAAAGTTAAGACTTTAATAAAAATGGTCTTGCACACTCAACATTTATATTCAGTAAATGTTATTGGCCGTTCCCAGAGGTAACCATTCCAGAGTTCTTGTTTTAGCCTGGTTTCTGGAAAATGAACATTAAGGATAGGAACCGAGAGAAATATTGATCTCTATTTGTAGAGGTTGAAATAAATGTAATCCCCAAGAGTATTGTCATTTAATGTGCAAGCTGCCCATAGCGAACACAATTGCAAAGAGAAACCTGCATTTTTCGGCATAAAAGATCCTTTCTATCTAATGCTGCTTGTCATTAAGACGCCTGGCTGTTCCAAAAATTGCATAAAACATTGTAGCCACATAAAACTTACAATAAACGCATTCATGAAGATAAAGTGCAACCATCGGAGAAAGGATGCTGAACAGTCGGTTATACGCAAGACAAAAATTTCCCACAACACACCTCCCAATGAACACGTCACTATAAAGTAGTAATATACATGTATAAATAAACTACGAACTCCAGCCTGATAAATACATAGTACAACATAACAAAAGTTAAATACCAAAATGGGTAGAAAGACTGGAGAAACTCTGAGCATAATGTTAATACCAGCCAGTATGGTGCCTGCGTGCCCAATTCACATTTCACACTTCCTTTTTCAGGGGTAAAAAATGCTTATGACAATTGCAGTTGCTATTAAACCCCTTGCTGCAAGATGGTAGGGGTTTCCCTCCCTAGTTTTCCAAGAAAGCTCTAAGAACTATTTAAATTGTAATTACTCTTACCCTGACTCTTTAATGATACCTTTAATTCAACTACTAGTGATTTTGCAAACTGCACAGGCTTATCTCTTATTGGGAAAACACACTTCACTGTCAAAGGTCTTAATAGCTTTCCAGTGGCGACTGTCTTCAGCATGTTTTTAGAGTCCCAAGAGGGTTGATTTTAGGTATTTCATGGTATAAAACTTATTATAGTGCATATAACACCTGCTACTCAACTTGTAACTACTTAAATCTATTAAATATACAATAAGTTTTCAGTGGCCATTAGTTAAGGCGAGGGCAGGAGGGAGGGGATGTGACTACCTTCTATATGCATCAGGGTTAGTGTCTTGATAGCACTGTGTACGGTGGTCCCTCTACATACAATACAAAGTCAAATTTCTGACTCCACTTTTTCTCTGCTTTGACTCCAGCTTTAGCTTAATCTTCCAGAATTAACTTGTGTATAATAAGTAATGACCCATTTACTGTAGTTAAATGGTGAAACTAGACTTTTGATAAATACCGTAGGTGCCTTTGCTGGCCATAACATTTTTTTTAATATGCTTAAAATGTATGAAATTAAAGATCCCACAATCTAGGCATTTTATTGTATAATTTAATATATTTAAAACTGAACTTGAAGTCTATACATTTTTACTGACTCAGCAGTTGCCCAAGTTAGACCAACTTGGACTGCACAGCCCTGTTTTATATGCTACTGCAAAATCTATTCTAGATGCTAATTTATGCACGAGTGACAGATAAAAATTCTTATTTTGATATACGAATCTCCAACTATCATCTTTGCCAAATTCCACTGTAGAATGGCTGGGTAAGTTTGAGGTTTCCCACTCAACCACTGTCTATTTATATTGTGTATATGAATTCTATTCCTAGCTTTCTAAAACCTCACCAAACCATACTCTGTAGCTTAAAAATGTACCTACTGTAGTAACTGGCTGCTGGCTTATAGTTTGCTAAGTTTCATACCTTTCCTTTGTCCATTACCATGTGCAAGCACCTTTCCTCTCCCCACAGAATCTGATCGGTTTCCGGTTGCAGTCTGTTTTCTACACTAAATTTCTCTGCTTTATTCCTCCCATCCACAACCTCTTATTGAAATCAAAAGATAATTTCAGATGCATTTTATTAATTTATGATTAAGCCTAGAAGTTGTATTTAATGCGTACACCCTAACAGCACTGTCTAGGTAGAACAAAGTTTTTCCCTTGTAAATACTCCTCAGTTTAGATGCATAAATAACAAACATTGTCAAACTATTGAATTGAGGCACCTTAGAAACACAAAATATTAAGTAGACATGGAGAAATCTGGAAATAACTCTTCATCCTGCTTCACAATCGTTTCTCTCATTCAAGCAGATCAGTTAGCAAATTGTATCCCAAGAATTTACATGAAATTCTGGGTCTTACTGATATGTAGTGAGCTCTTATAATGCAAAAAGTGTTTGGAAAATCCTTCATTACTGAAAGTGGCTATAAGCCAGTGGTCCTGTTTAGATGGGGCACACAGGAACGACAATTAGTTTCCCTAAAGGCTGTGAGGTGTGCACAATCAAACTTGTTACAGTAAGGGTCCACTCCATGCATATAATTTTAAGATCAGTGTTTGTAATTCCTTTAAGATTCATAGCTTTGCATCCTGTGAACTGCTTATCCAATTTTGTTTCTCCCAATCTCTCTCCCACTTTGTATTAGATAATTTAGTTATATAATGTTTACGGTAACACTTGTTTTATATGCTGGGTTGTATTCTTGTTCTTTGACCATCTCTCATAGGTTTGGTAGTTTTTACTGGCGTTATCAAATACTGACCCCAACGAGGCCTAAAAGTTGTAAGACCATTTACGGAGGAAATTGCTCAAAAAAAAAAATGCGCACAAGGGCGCCTTGGTTTAGGATATACAAAGTGTGTCACAGAAATCTACTATTTTTCCTTATAAATGGTACTTCCCCCATATGAGTAGATCAAACAGTTTTTTGTGCTATATAACAAACTGTTTTCCAGTATTGGTGATCCTCTTAAGAACGTCTTGGTTTGCTTTTTTTGTCAATTTGTGACCTTTACTTTGATACTACTAAACTTAAATATCAGTCTATATAAGGTTTTTCTTGTCAAGCTGACACTGGTAGGCTTCTACACCTATGCAGATGTGTAATGGTAAACGTTTGTGAATATGGCCAATTGTACAGTATCACAAATTGCATAAAATGTAACAGCAGTTTGTCGACTTTTTTTTTCTTTTTTTTAATGGAAGTTCAGCCCGCCTGACTTCTCTCACGACAACGTCTCTTCTGACACCTGCCTGACTTCTCACGACATCTGACACCCGCCTGACTTTTCTCATGACCACTCCCTTTTTGACGCACGCCTGACTTCGCTCACAACCACCTCCTCTCCTCCCCTCTCCTCTCTGCTCTGACGCCCGCCTGACTTCTCTCACCTCCCCCTCCTCCTCTCCGCTCTGACGCCCGCCTGACTTCTCTCACCTCTCCTCTCCTCTCCGCTCTGACGCCCGCCTGACTTCTCTCACGACCGTTCCCCTCCCTCTCCGCTCTGACGCCAGCCTGCCTTCTCTCAAGACCACCTCTCCGATCTGACGCCCGCATGACTTCGCTCACGTCCCCTCTCCTCTCCTCTGCTCTCCTCTCCTCTCTGACGCCCTCCTGACGTCTGAGTGCAAATACTTAATTGGGGCAGGCAATACTTAGCTTTTTATAACCAGACTAAACAGGTATTGGTATTTTAACCAAATGCTTGCCAAAATCTGTTATCTTTCTGTTAGTAAATAGAAATGCAACTTATATTTTTCCGGTTCAGTGCTTATAATATATAATTGGAGAGATCTTCATAAATCCTCCGAGTTCCATATGTAAGTTTCTCTAGCTTTGGTAGTTTTCCTGTGTAAACATCACTTTTGGGTATCCTACATGATTAATGGCATCAGCAATACCTTGAAAGAAGTTAACATTTTTGGCAACTTCTGCTTGTTCCCTCTCAGCAGAAAACCTTATTTACATCCAAAGACAGCTTGATAATTTGTTGCATGTATTTGGTGAGTCACAGCTTTTATAATCTGCTGCACATCTGTGAGGATAGGTAGGTTCAGGACAGGTTTGGTTCCTGTGAAAGTGGTTTGATGTACATTTTTATATGGTCCTAACTATTTGACCTTATTGAATAATCACATGAAAAACAAATGAATGCTTAAAACATTTCCAGCTTGTTTAATATCAAGTAAATGCTTCTCACGGTTTTCAAAAAAAAACACTACAGAAGGGTATTTAAGGTACTATTGATTTTGCTAATTACTATAAAGAAATATTAATTGTACTCCAATTTGTTAGTGCGACTATACAATTTTTGTTCAGAATGGTTAATTTAGAAAGTATTTAAAATTTTTACTTTGGAAAGTTGAGGACTATTTAAGTTGTCCAAGTAATGTCTGGGTATCTCATTGGATTCAGTAAGTGGCAAAATGAAGCAGTACAGCAGGTTTAAAGGTTGTAAAATATGGGTTCAGAACATCCCAAAGGACCAGACTCTAGAGTCTTTCTAAAGTTGGAAAATGACTTAATGTAAGAGATGAAATGTTGCTTTCTGTGAGCACAGCTGAATAAATCTGAAGTTATTCCCTGGCGTGTTGCTTCTCTACTGCTGGGTATCTCATTGGCTGGTATACCAGATATAAACTGGAAATATTTTTCCCTTAAGTTTTTAGAATTGCTATAAATCAATCTAAAAGGTTAACACAGCAGTAATTTATCCATAAATTGATTGAATTTATTGATTCATAGTGGTGCGGATAGACTATTTAAGACCAATAGAGGCATCTAATGTTCTTTTCAAATGTAATGCCCGTAAAATAAAAATAACTGTGTATAACATCACCAAATTTTCCAACACTTTACAGCTTAGACGATGTGAGTACAGACAAAACAAACATGACATAGTAAAAAGCTACTGACAGATCAAACAGGGTGTGCAGCCTCTGCTCGCAAAAGCTTATAATCTGGGGGTGAGAAATACTTGCCTTACACAATGGTCCAGCTATGTTCCATTAATATGGGGTAGTATACATAAGTGGATGAACCTGCCACTATTCAACACATCTATGTGCAAATAAATGCCTGTGAGTAGCGTGTGCTGCTCAAGTTATTGTTTATCTACCCCCATCCTGCTACTACACTTCATATGCACACCGTAAACCTTGAAATTGCTTTGTCCGGGAGTGAAATTCTTAGTTTCTCAGTTAGCAACAGAAGATATCGTAAAAACAAAGTCCATTTAGAAATGGTAAGATATTTTGGTTGTAATGCCCATTTTGAAAATCCCTGATTAATTTACCAGCCAACATAACTGGGTTTCTGGCAGCATAATTTTACACAATTTGTAACTGGAATAGATAATGGATGTGGTTGTAAACTGAAGAAAACAAAAAGGTCTATAACTTAACCTTCAGGTTTTTTTTTTACTAGAAAACACTTTTCCCCCTAAAAATTGCACAAAAACTTTAGTGCATCTTATTGTGTAAATATCTTTTAGCCACTGTCCATAACGTCCCGTACATGAACAGTGCAGTAGTAAGATAATTAATGTGGAGGGCCGTTAATGTACAGCACTTGCATTGTGTGGGCATAGAAGCTCTGCCTGCATGATCTGCAGTGGGAACCAGGCTGTTGTATACAGCTAGGCACCAGATATAGCAGCCAGGGTTGGGGACCATACAATAATGTATTGCGGTGTATGAACAGATCTGTCTAGTCCTATAGTTGGACAAAAAAATTAATATAAACATAAAACGAAGAAAAAAAAAAAGCAAATCCCCCATTTTGTCATTAAAACACTTTATTTTGTATAAAGGAAAAACCTAATTGGCATTGTCACATGTCCTGATCCAATCTATAAAATGATCGTGTTTAATCTGTGTGAACACCACAAAAATTAAGCCCTCCCCCAACAATTCTGGCAGTGTGGTTTTTTTTGTTTTTTTTTTTTGTTTTGTCATCAAGCCTCACCAAAAACTAATTTTAAGTCTTAGAATAACATCAATAATATCCAATTCATATATAGATTGTTACTAATAAACTATAGTTTTTCCCGCAAAATAGTTTGGTGTCTCTGCTTCAGCACCTATGGTACTGACAGTCAACGGTGTTCACATTTTTTAAAAATACTCTTGTAGTTTCTATATATTTTTCTTATCAGACAGATGGATACTGATGAAATATTGAACTTATTCAACGTTTTAGCACACCACTTGGTTTTATAAAGGTTTTCTTTATTCCTCTATCGAAAATGTAGGTGCATCTTATGATCCTGTGAATCTCCTAGGCCAGGGGTCCCCAACTCCAGTCCTCAAGGCCCCCCCACAGGTCATGGTTTGTCTTTCCTTAGCAGTGCACAGGCGAGTTAATTATGCTGCACAGGTGATTTATTTATTGTCGGCGCATTCTGTGGAATATCCTGAAAACATGACCTGTTGGCCTTAAGGACTGGAGTTGGAGCCCTGTCCTAGGCTGAAAAATATGGTGATTCTTAATGGCAGTAACCAGGCTGTTTAGGGACATGTATAATATATTGTAGATATGGCGTTCTTGCTGATGAAGCCAAATTGGAATGGTGGTACCAAGTGAAAACCCATTTTGGTAAATACAACCTTATTTCCTTTTGAACTGTAAAGGAATTATGTTCTGCCATAACTGAGTTGGTGACCTGAAATGATCATAAACTGAACAGTCTAAACTGAGTGTATTCTATACAAATTTTGTAGCCACCATTTTTGATTGGTAAAAATGATGCAAGAAATGCACGTACATGTCAACATGTGGTTTCTGTATAGTTTGGTACAAAATGTTTCTCTTTAGACATCTTCTAGATGAAGTGTTGTCCAGAGGCACTAAAGCTGATATGAGCCATTACAAGCACTGTAGTACCTTAAATCTAGATGGGTCTAGGTCTCCAATAATGCTAATGCAGACAATGCAATACGTGAGTGAGTAATACTTGCTCAATGAGCAGCTAGTAAAGAATTTAATTGCAAAGGTCTTATTTATAAAGGTTACTCTGTCTATAGTGCAGGGCATATATTCTGCCAACATGTAAAACTACCCAATAGAATGGGAGGGAAGTGATAATCTGGGTTATGTAAATTTCTCTGGAGCTGATTCTGATAGAATTAATGTACTTGAGATGGCAAAAGTAGGAATGTATCAAAATGGCAATAGCTTCCCATGAAGTATCTTTATCTGTTGTAGTATTTGTATATTAGATGCAAATGGTTTTTGCAATACATTTAAATACATAGGATTTACTATTTGGTCAACACTGTATAAATAAAACCCTAAAAACTGTCAACTTGCATTTTTCCTTCTCTTCATATCCCCTCCCCAAAACTTATTTAGAAGGTAGAAT
>JAODAL010001257.1:0-55000 GCA_025379985.1 Phyllomedusa bahiana | reverse complement strand
TTGTTTACAGCTAGGCTACCAGCATAAAGCAGCCCAGGGTTGGGGACCATACATTAAGGTTATTGCTAGTGTATTGAGATAAGATCTGTTTAATGTCCTATAGTTGGACCAAAAAAATTAAAGTAATAAATATAAAACGAAGAAAAAACGACGTGCAAAATCCCCTAATTTCAATCAATAAAACACTTATTTTTTTGTAAAAAGGAAAAATACTTATTGTTTGTCACATGTCATGGTCCATTCTCTTAAATTATCAATGTTTAATCTATTGTGTTGAACACCACAAAAACGAAGCCCTTCCCCAACCACCAATTCTGGCAGTGTTTTCGTTTTTTTTTTGTTTTTGTCATCTCCAGCCCTGAGATAGATGAGAAAGAATCTTGAATTTTAAGTCAATAGAATAACATCAATAATATCCAATTCATATAAAGATTGTTACTAATAAAACTATAGCTCTTCCAGCAAATTGTTTGGAGTCTCTGCTTAGCAGCATCATGAGTCATGGGTGTTCACTATTACATAAAATTATTTTGTTTCTATATATGTTTTCAATATCGGTCGGTTTGGTATTGTTCGTGACCTACTACACTGGTGAAATATTGAGAGCTTATTCTATTAAGAATTTTAGGCATTTTACCACTTGGTTTATAAAAGGTTTTCTTTATTCCCCTCGATAGATATACATAGGTGCATCTTGTGGTCCTGTCTCTTCTAGGCTGAAAAATATGATAATTATTAATGGCAGTAATCAGGCTGTTTAGGGACATGTATGATATATTGTAGATATGGCGTTTTGCTGATGAAGGCAAACTGGAATGGTGAAAAGAAGTGAAAACCCATTTTGGTAAATACAACCTTATTTCCTTTTGAACTGTAAAGGAATTATGTTCTGCCATAACTGAGTTGGGTGACCTGAAATGAATTCATATAACTGAACAGCTCTAAACTGAGTGTAATTTTATACAAAATTTGGTAGCCACCATTTTTTGTTTGGTAAAAATGATGCAAGAAACTGCCAGATCGATACTGATGTAGACACTAGAGAGGTTATGATCCTGATATAGTTTGGTTTGATATGTTTTATTTAGTCAGTCTTCTTACATGAAGTGTTGTACCAGAGGCACTATAAAGCTGTTATGAGCCATACAGCACTGTGTTGTACTCCTTAAAATCTTGATGGGTCTAGGACACCTATAATGCTAATGCAGAACTTATGTCATACTGATCTATGTGCGCTAGTATAGAATTTAATTGCTAAGGTCTTATTTATTAAGGTTACTCAGTCTGTTAGTACTAGGATATTTATTTCTGCCATGAATTGTAAAACTCAAAACACTACACAATAGAATGCGGTGGGAAGTGACATATTGCGGTAATGTAAATTTTTCTGGAGCTGAATTCTGATAGAATTATTGTACTTGAGATGGCATAAAGAGGGAAATGTATCAAAATGGCAATAGCTTACCATGAAGTATATTATCTGTTGTCAGTACTATTTGTATATCAGATGCAAATGGTTTTTGCAATTACATTTTAATGGCCTAGGATTTACTATATGGTCAACACTGTTAAATAAAAACCCTAAAAACTCAACTTGCATTTTTCGTTCTCTTGCATTATACCTCCCATCGAAAACTTTTTCAAAGGTACTAACCTGTGTGCAAGTTGACCCTCAATGCTTTGATGGGAAAAATTATTGCGTCAACCACTTGAATACCAACAAATAGGTATCCCATGTATGTTGTGGTTTTGTTTTCTTGTGGCGATTTGTGACCTATGGTGTATCAAATGAACGAGAAATTGCAATTAGCTGAGCAGACACATGTTTCACACTACAATCAGCACTCCTGCAGTGAGGTTGTGTGGTGCCAATCCATTACAACGGCAATTGAAGCCTTATGAAATGTTAGAACCACCATTTTAGTACAACATTGTATTAACTATGAAGAAGTGTTCAAATGATCACACCCCCTAGTGGTAGAGTATCCTAAGGGGGACTCAATTAGTGCAAAAAAGTGTAAAAATATTAAAAGTTCAAATTACCCCCACTTTAATTTTTTTGTACAATGGAAAACAATTGGTATCACTGCGTCCGCAAGTCTGATCTATTAAAATAGAACATAATTTATTCCATATGCTGTACACTGTAGAAGGAAAAAAAATTAAATGCCAAAATTGTGGGTTTTTTGGGGTGTTTCACATCCCTTTGAAATTGGAATTAAGTGATCCAAAAGTCTTATCTTTCTAATTTTCAGGTGTACCAATAAAGTTTACACTAAAGGCTCTGTCTCAAAAAAGCACCATTAATAGGTGGAAGTACAAAAGGTTATTGGTAGCAAGAAGAAAGAATAGTAACGTAGTGTTGTAGATAGAATTAAGAAATTAGAGGTTTTCTTGTATTTTATTTTTTCAAAAAGTACTAAAGCATAACTTGAGACCTTTAAATACTTGTTAGTTGCGGATTTGTATCAACCTGCAGGTCTACAGATTAATACATCTATATAACTTAAGAGTGAAATTGTGTGAAAATAAAAACCCTGATAAGTGGTCGCAAGTCTTCTTTTTTTTTTTTTTTTTTTTTTTTTTTTTTTTTTCACCCCCAGTATATTTTGTAGTACGGTCAATGAACAGTCTGTTGTGCTATAGTTCATCTGTGTCCCGTTAAAATAAAAGCCTTATTTTCTAGGTATGAGATTGGATGTAGATGCGCACAAAATAAGCCTTTTATGGCTCTTGGAAGGTGGGAGGAATTAAAATATTTATTCTGATACCAGATTCCTCAGCAAGGGGTTTAGCAGGTTAGTAATAAAGCATTCAAGGCTGCTTCATGCTAGGCAAATATCAAATTTGACTTGTGTAATGAACAGATTTAGTAAAGTAAATATTTTGAAACCTTCAGCTTGCCATTAATCCAAGCCGAAGTAATATTAAGACAGTTGGGGATACAAGTTTATATGGATGAAGAGATGTAAAGGGAAAATGTTGTTTCTATGCAAACACCCAACCCATTATAGACTAAGATCATTAGTGAGATGTCCAGTTTTGTGAGATGCAAAGGAAATCATCTGGGAATGCTGCATCTACAAAAGAAAGCAAAACTAGTTGCTTAATAGAAAAATTTGTAATAAGTTTGTCCAATAGGGGTTTCTAAGGTTAGTCCTGCAAAAAAAAAATCAAAAATCTGCCTCCTTCCTAGAGTTTTTTTTCTGCTGTTGGGGGTGCACAATAAGTTAAAGGGAAGTCTACAAAATAAAGACATGGTCCAGGTATTGACAACTTTTACACATGTCTTTCTAATAAGCCTAAATTTTTTTGATCATTTGTAAATAAAGGTCTGTGATGGAAAAGTGACAAAAGTAAAAAACTTAAATTGGTGACAATTTTGCTGTTAAAGAAATAAAAAGTGATTAACAGACTTTATACCATTTTTTAAATTCTTGTGTAAATTGCATATCGTGGAAAAGGTGAAACAATTAGTTGAGAGCGAGAAAGTGTTCTAGCGTTTAAATTGGTGTGTACTAAAGAAAATAGAAAGGAGCCTAATCCGGAAGTGGGAGTAAAGAACTTGGTCGTAGGAATGTTATGCAATATAGCAAGGCTACATTTGAAAAACACTTGTGCCTTATCTCCTGTCTCAAATTCAGTCATAGATCTGAAATGAGGATTTGTTAGCCAACTGTATAAGAGCTGAAGGTCTCAACTCTAGCTAGAGAACCCTTTTGCTTGTAGAAAGTTTTTGAACATTTTGCACCTTTTGATAGTTACAAAAATAATCCTTAAACTGATATTTTCAGAAATTAGGCACTTGCCAGTGATTCAAGATCACCTGGGACACTTGAAATCAATATATGGGTGGCTCTGTGTGTCCACAAGCTGAAAACTTATCTGTGACACCTCTAAAACTTCCAACATGTGCACAAACCATGTAGGCCTAGTCCATATGCACAGATCGTCAAAAAATCACCTGGCCTGAAATAAAACATTTTCAACCACAAATCATTGAAAGGGGAAAAAAGTAACGTGAAACAAATGGCAAAACATCACATGGCCTCTATTTCAGCTTTAAGGCTTGTCTCGTTTTAAGTGGGTTAAACATATATACATATATAAAGACCTATGTGAACAAAAGCTACATTTGTTTTTTATTAGTACACTGCACATAGTTTAATTAAGCTGTGTTTGTATTTTCAACCACCTTTATGCAATTGTTTTCGATCAGAGAAAAAAAAAAATTGGAACGAATTAATATTTTATAGAATCTGACAGATGGAAATTGCTGATTAGGACAATATGCAAATCTAACTCGGGCACCCAATGCCAATGAAAACATTACATTGGATAGGTCTGTGTTTTGAACCAAACTTGAAAACATGAACAATCAGATAGCTATATAACCTCTAATTTAATTTGCATGCAAAAATGTATGCATCTGCCTATACAAACCATAACCCTAATAAAGTGAGACACCAAGCAAGAGGGTTAGGGTTATAAATATAGTTACACTGACAAGTATAGGGTATATCAGGACAATACTATTTGTTACCAAAAGGAAAGTTAATATCTTGATAAGTGACTTAGACTTCTGTCAATTGTCAACACCTCGGTGTAATGATTTTTGTCACAACTGTGGAAAAAAAAAGTTGGATCTTTCATCATCCAAAGGCTGCAATGTGCTATAGTAAGCAGAGATTTAAAATCGATGACGGTCTGGTATGTTTAACACTTACATTTGGGTAGAATGAACTCATTTAGAAGTAAAGGTGTTTTGTGCATCTGCTCTAGAACATGACAATTAACTTATATAAAATACGGGCAACTAAAGTCAAATAGACTTTGTCCTTAAAGTATAAAACATGTAGATTGTGGCTTGGAGGGAAAACAATGTTTGGGAGCAAATGATAGTCTATGTAACGGTTTCTGGCATATAAAGGAATAATTGTCAGTGTCCCATTAATAAGTGTTAAAATGAGTCCGACATGTTTTTTTCATTTTAGAACTTGGTGCAGAGCATTAGGCATGTTCTATTTCCTTTAAGGTAGTGTTATCAGAAAATTACTTGTTTGAATCCATTTCATTTTAACAGTTTTTTTTTTTTGTTTTTTAAGAGTTCAGTGAGTCTTCTCCAGAATACAGGCCGCTATGGTCCTTTAAGCTGTTGTAAAGCATCTCTCAATGTGGATAGCTGCAACTCAGAACATGTGTGTTTCTGTAATCCTATGCAAAAAATTAAAATAAAGCCTACTCAAAGTAAAGAGAACAGATTTTTTTTTTTTTTACATATAAAATGTAGGTCCATAGGAAATAAGATATGTTGTATCTGGTCTATTCATTTTTTTTTTTCTCAAGTATAAATGATCACTAGAATATCTACCAATATGTTCATTTTGGGTATGGTGGTATTACATGTAAGTAAATGGAGTCCAGCACTCCTGGGACACTTTAGTGAACCAGTGTTAGAAATTTTTAGCTAAAAGAAAGTTAAATAGTATAACCTTTCATATATTATAAATCTGGGTAATTCAATTTAGTCTTTATAGTAGTGCCCTTTGTGAAATATTATACACTTTCTGCCACGTGTTTTCTAAATTTATACCAGTCTTGTATCCACTTACAAGGACACTAGGAAGGTCTCAAGTCATGTAATAAGAGGGAATTATAACCTTTAGAAATCAGATCTTTTTCTGTGTTTTTGCCCTTGTTCTCATTAATAAATTTGTGATGTATAGAAGCATGAATGCAGGTTTGAACTGCTTAATTTAATCAAAAGCAGTGGGAGAATTAGGACATCCCTTTATTCAGCCAGTGTTTACCTAATCTATACAGTTGAATTCTTAATGGGGTAATAGCGAAATGGCTCTTAATTATAGAGCTACCAAAGTCTGGAAGGAAGATAGAAAAATACATGTTTAAGTGCTACTAGTAAAATTTAGAAATTGGCCAGAATTTAACAATTCGAAACCAGTCCAAAGCAAAATATAACTTTACTAATCTAATATTTGAGATCTAAAATCAAGGATTTCTTTAGAGGCTAATGACTATCATATTTGACCCTGAATGAGCCCCCTCATATTTTAACCCTTTAAGGCACCATGCTATACCTGTACCTCATACAAAAGTACACAAAGATGCTAACATTTTTCTAATCAAGCTTATTTTAAAAAATTAATAACAATAAAAATGTACACTTAACTTTGTATAACTTTGACCCTAATGACTCAAATAATAGTTAATGCAAAACTATGGAAGATGCCAAAAAAAGAAAAGAAATGTCATGCCTCCCTCTTCCTTCCCATCCTTTCACCAAAACAAATCTATAATCAACCCATGTTCCCAAAAATGGTTGCAATAAAAGTATCCGGTTTCAAATAAAAGAAGCCCACATCTAGCTACATCAACACAAAAAACAAAACCTGCAAGTGTCTGAATATAGTGTCCTCTTATAGAACTATACATCTTTTGTATTCCTGAATTGTACCAGCACAAACTGACAGTAACTCCATGCTACAAAGTGAGCCGAAAAAAATGAAGCTATAAAATTGCTGTGTTTTTCCCATTTTCTCCCAGAAAGTTAAGCTAATTAAGAGTTATATACCTCAAAATGGTGCCATTAAAAATACAACACATCCTGTAAAAAAAAAAAGCAAAAAAAAACCCCTCATACTGCAACATCAATAGAAAAATAGTTATGACTTTGAAATGTAATGGAAAAATTAAAAATTCTTGGCCTTGAAGGGGTTCAGGTATAGGTGTTTTTATACAGACCCATTTACCTCCCCATGTCAGATTTAACATACCATATATACTCTAGTATAAGCCGACCCAAATATAAGCAGTCACCTAATTTTGCCACAAAAAACTGGGGACGTTTATTGACAAGAGTATAAGCCTAGGATGGAAAATGCAACAGCTACTGGTAAATTTAAAAAATAAAAATGGATACCAATAGAATTACATAGGCAGATATATGTCCCCCCATAGGCAGGTATAGGCAGTTTAATGTCTCCCATTGGCAGGGTTTCTTTTTAAAAAAAAAAAAATACTCTTCTTTCCCCACTGATCCGATGCACTGTCTTCTGGCACAGGCACGTGATGTCATGAAGTGATCCCTGCCAGCACCCAGGCCATGGCAGCACCTGGACACAGACGGTGATGTGAATATAAGCCGAGGAAGGCTTTTTCAGCACACTTTTTGTGCTGAAAAACTCTGCTTATACTAGAGTATCTATGGTACATCCAGTTGTCCTATTTTGTTTAACTAAAAAAGTTAACTTGCACCCTCACCACTTTTATATTCAATAAATATTTTGGCCCATTACCAGAGGTAACCATTTCTGAGTTCTTGTTTTAGCCTGGTGTCTGGAAAATAAATATTAAGGGTAGGATTCCAGAGAATTACTGATCTCTATTGATAGAGATTGAAATAAATAATTTTAAGTCCTTTCAGGCATAGATTAAGTTGCGATTTTTAAAATCGCTTTCAACCCCAAGAGTACTGTCCTTTAATCTGTAAGCTGCCCTTGGATAAAATAATTGCGAAGAAAAACCTGCATTTTTTTCTGCATTAAAGATCCTTTCTATCCAATTCTACTTGTGATTAAGATGCCTACAGAAAAGGCTGCCACAAAAATAAATTACATAAAACATCTTTATTGTAGCCACATAAAACATACAATAAAAAAAACAAGCTAAAGTGGAACCATTGAAGACAGGATGCTGAACAGTCAGTTATACACAAGACAAAAATTCCCCTCAGCCACCCAAGTTCTACACACCTCCCAATGAACACATCACTATAAAGTAGTAATACACATGTATAAATATACCACTAAACAACTCCAGCCTGATAAATACATAGCACAACATATCAAAAATTAAATGCCAAAATGGGTAGTAAGATGGGAGAAACTGAGCATAATGTTAATACCAACCAATATGGTGCCTGTGTGCCCAATTCACATTTCACTCTTGCTGTTTCAGGGGTAAACAAATGCTTGACAATTGCAGTTGCTTTTAAACCCCCCTGCTGCACAGTGGTGGTGGGGGAGGGGGGGGGTTACCTGCCTAGTTTTCCTAGAAAGCTCTAAGAACTATTTAAATTCTTACCCTGGCTCTTTATGATACCTTTAATTCAACTACTAGTGATTTTTGCAGACTGCACAGGCTTATCTCTTATTGGGAAAACCCGCTTTATTGTCAAGTCTTAATAGCTTTCCAGTGGCGACTGTCTTCAGCATGTTTTTAGAGTCCAAGAGGGTTGATTTTAGGTATTTCATGGTATAAAACTCTTATCTACTCTTTATTATAGTCAGGGGCGTTGCTAGGGTCCTAAAACATCCGGGGCTCGGGCCCTTTGTGTTTTTCTGGGTAGCGCTGGGTTCACACATTTTTCACACCTCCATTGTGAACTGCGGATGTTTTTTTTACAGAGAAAAACCTTGTGTTCCTGTCACTAATTTTCTGCACATCCCACACAGATCCCGTCCATCTCCTCAGCAGTCACTGTACAGTAAAAATCACCAATGACAAATTTACTTTTTCAGAACTTCTCACCTTCATATGACAATACCCCTAAACAGTCACCAAAACATACAACTACACATGGAGCAAATATACCGGACGAGTGATTGTTACTAAAACCCTCCTACAAAACCAAAACCCCAAACTATTACTACTTAAGGCTCAAATAATCCTGCCAGACCCTGACCGAACGCGACCCCCACATGTGACTACCAGCTGTACACAGGCTCTGATTACATATACCACCGCCATACAGGGGCCATATAGTGGTAGACACCAGTGTACACAGACGCTGAGGACTGTATATTACCCCATACAGTGACCAGATAGTGGTAGATACTAGTTGTATGTAGACTCTGCAGAAATATAAGTGATTCCACTGCAGTTACATTTAGTAACTCACCGGAGACGTCTTTTCTGATCAGCGTCGTTCACTTTCCCTTTTCTCCATCCGGTTCACACCTTCATGCTGATTGCTCCCGGCCAATACTTGTCCCTGAGGATTTGGACACAAATATCTTAGAATCCTCACATTTCCAGCAACTCCTTAATTATAGGTATAGCAGTCCCCTCAGTTAGGTATATAGGGGCACTGAAGCAGTATATAGGGGGCCACAGGCAGTATATAGTGGCCACAGGCAGTATATAGGGTGCCACAGGCAGTATATAGGGGCATTGAGGCAGTATAGGGGCCACAGGCAGTATATGGGCACTGGGGCAGTATAAAGGGGCCACAAGAAGGTAAAGGGGGCACTAAAGGCAGGCATTATAGGGGCCACAGGCAGGCTTTTATGGGGGCCAAAACAGACAGGGGTTTAATGGGGGCCACGGGCAGGCAAAAAGGGGGAAACGAGGCAGGAAAACGTTTTAAAAAAAACCCAACGTAAAAAACCCCCCTTAAACCCCCCCGGGCGAGCGCGCTCCGTCCCTTCAGCCCCGTCCTCGGGCGCAGGGCCTAAATACGCCTTTTGCGCCCAGCAGAGGCAGCGCGCGATGACATCACATAAACGCGACGCTGCCGGGCTGAGGCGCACGGGGCCGGGGCGGCCTCAGGGGCTGGGGCCCCCCGGCGCCCCGCGTGTGGGCCCTTTGGGGTTTCCGACACGGGACGGGGGGGCGGGGAAACGCTCCCTCTCGGGCTCCGCAGAAGCCCTCAGCTGTGTTTTGGGGCCCCGGGGAGGGCACATGCAGTTTAAAAGGGCCAGTGGGTGCTCCAAGCCCACGGCAGCGGCCTGGAGCCCGGGGAGACTGGGGGCACAGGGGTTTTTATTCGGGGCCCGACCCCGAATAAAACAGCCTAGCGACCCCCCCTGATTATAGGGGCATATAACACCCTTCTACCCCAACTTGTAACTATTTAAAATCTATTAAATAAAACAATAAGCTAAAAGGGCCCAAATTATTTAAAGGGAGGGAAAGGAGTGAGGTGATTGACCCCCTTTCCCTTAAATTTTGGGTTCTATCGGGGGGGTTTTTAAAAGTGTTTTGATAGCCGTTTACAGGGTCCCTCTCAACAATAAAAAAGTCAAAGTTTGCCTCAGATCCATTTTTTCCCTTTTGCCTTGACCCATTTTTTAGCTTCCCCTTTTTCAACTTTGTATAATAATGACCCATTTACTGTAGTTGAGTGGTGAAACTAGACTGTTTTGATAAATGGGGGCCTTTGATGGCCAGAACACTTAATGTTTAAAATGTATAAAATATCCCACAATCAAAGTATTTCTTTATTTAATTTTTTTTAAAAAACTAAATTTGAAGTCTGAAACCTTTTTACGCCTGCATTCCCTTTTACCAATTTTGGATTTGAAACCCCCCGTTTTTATATACTACTGCAAAATCTTTTCCTGGGAATATATGCACGAGTGACTTTAAAACTTTTTAAATTTTGGTATATGCACCCTCCAACTTCTACCCCCAAATTCCACCATAAATGGTGGGTTTCCAAAAAGGAAGTGCCCCACCCAACCATGCCCTATTTATATTTGAATAAAAATTTTTTATTCCTAGTTTTCCTAAAACCTCACCAAACCAAAACTCGAAGTTTAAAAAAGGGGTTCGAACCTACAGTAGTAATTTGCGGGTTTTATATTTTTACAAAAAAAATTTTTTGCTAAAATTTAAAGATTTGTAATTTTTCCAAACCTTTCCTGTGTCTTTTAACCATTTGCAAGCACCTTCCCACCCCCCCACAAATTTCCTCGTCTTTTTTCTACACAAAAAAATTTTTCTCTGCTTCATTCCTCCATCCACAACTTATTGAAATCAAGATAATTTCAGGTGCATTTTATGATTAAACATAGAAGTTGTATTTAATGCCTAACCTCTAACATTTGAAAAGGTAAAAAAAAAAAGGGGTTTTTCCCTTGAAGATACTCAT
The DNA here is from genome assembly GCA_025379985.1 of Phyllomedusa bahiana. Classification (NCBI taxonomy): domain Eukaryota; kingdom Metazoa; phylum Chordata; class Amphibia; order Anura; family Hylidae; genus Phyllomedusa; species Phyllomedusa bahiana. Next base: position 44,106 of record JAODAL010001257.1, on the reverse strand, counting down.
TTTTAAATAACACACAATCATACTATTAAATTTGGGAAGGCACCTTAGAAACACAATATTAAGAACGGAAAAAATTTTTGGAAAGAAACTCATCCGTTTCAAAAATCATTTTCTAAATTCTAGAAGTTTCATTGGGAAAAAATTGTATCCTAAAAAATTTTTTAAACCGGAAATTCTTGGTTTTACTGGATGTTCAAGCTCTTATAATGAAAAAAGGGCAATTTGGAAAATCCTCAAAAGGGGCTCCCAAACTTTTAGCCCTGTATGGGGCACACAGGAACGACAAAATTTTTTTCCCCTAAAAACTGTGGGGGGGGGGTGTGCACAACCCAATTTTTGTTAGTTTGGGGGTTAAACCCCTGCATAAAATTTTAAGATCAGGTTTGAAAATTTCCTTTTGCTTTTTCCTTTTTTTGTTTTTTTCCCAGTCTTTTTTAGAAAATTAAATTAAAAAATTTTTTTTACGCCCCCGTTTTTTTTTAAAATTTGCGGGGTTGCTTTCCCTTGTTAAAAAAAAGATGGAAAACCACACGGGAAATCCTTTTTCACCCCCCTTTCCTTCCCCCAATCGATTTCTTGAACTCTTCCCCCCCCATATCTGCCCAAAAATTTCTGTTTAAACCTTTTCCCCCAAACTCCACTCCTCCTGTCCCACATTTAGTACACCCCCACAGAAACCCAGACACAGCCACCGCCTTCTACAACCACACAATCCCCACCACCCTTGACTCATCGCCCCCCTCCACAAAGAACCCCAAAATTAAGAACCCCGCCTGACACACACCCCCTACAAACAGAGCGAACTTCAGAATAGCTGAACGCTGCTGAAAAAAACCCGCTCAACGACGACCCTTTTCCCCCCACAATCACTACATACATTTAAATCTGCACTCGCCCCGGGCCCAAAAAAATTTCCCTTTACCACTCTCGTATCCTCCCTGCTCACAACCCCCAAAAACACCTTTTTAAAATCTCTCCTCCATCCACCACACCTCCTCCCCATTTTCTCCTTTCAGCAGATTATTTTTTCCATTTTACTTCGTACACAATCAACCCAAACAAGAAAGCTTCAGGGCCCCCCTCCCCCAAATACCTCCCCCCATATCTGCAAAAATGCTCCCCCCTTAACTTGCTTTCCCCCCCGGTTTTCCCCATCATAACACTTCCTCTCTACTGGCCAAAAACCAACCTCACTTTCCCGTATCTTGACCCAATCCATCCCACCTTTATCCCTGACCTTAGAGCTTTTCAAACATCCCCCTCTATCCCACCTTTCAAACCTTTTTGCTAACCTCTGGCATCTTCCCTTCCTCCTTTAAACATGCTACTAACACACCCATTTCCTTAAAAAAAAAATCCCTTGACCCCCCCCTCTCTGTCCCCAAAATTTTCCCCCCCTCCACTGCTCCCTTTTGCCCTTTAAACCCTCCAGCACACGTCATCTTTAACTGTCCCCCACCTCTCCCCAACTCTCTTCTCAACCCACTTACTTTCCCCCCCACTCCTTTCCCAAACCCCCACTAAACAAGGGCACCATTTACCTTTTGCCAAAATGCTAAAAACCTCTGCCAATTTCTCCTTTTCCCTTTTTCTAGAAACCCATCCTCTGCCTTTTACACTGACCATCCATCCGCACAAAAACCTCTCCTCCCCCGGGAAACACAGACTTGGCTCTTTCCTGGTCTCCTCATACCTCCCCCTTCATACCCCAGGGGGCAATCCTGGGCCCACTACCTTCCTCTTTCAACCCCTTGGCCGGTCAACTCATTTGCTTCATAAAACTTTCCCTTACCACTTTTATGCTACGACACCCAAATCCTAAAATTTTTGGCCCAGAAGTCACCCTCTTCTGGGCCCTTTATCCCGGAAATTTTTTTTCCCTCCATTTCCCCCCTCCTGTTTCCCCACAACTAAAAAGGGAGAAAATGGAAAAAATTGTTTTTAAATTTTTGAGCACCCGGGGTTTCAGATCTTTCCATTCTATCCCTACACCCTTACAAACCCGAAAACTAAACAAATTTTTAACGGCTTTTTTTAATTTTACATGGGGGGGGGGGGGGGGGTTTACAAGGGGGGGGGGGGGGGGGGGGGGCTGGGGGGGGGGGGGGGGGGGGTTTGGGGGGGGGGGGGGGGGGGTTTAATTTTTCGACCCCTCTCTTTCAAACCCCACATCCAAGCACTTAAACCCCTTTTCCTTTCCGACCCACCTGAAAAATTATCTCTCATCCCCCTCATACATTTAAATTGGATACGACAAAAGGGAAAGGGCTAACAATTTTTTTTAATCTCCCCCTAGACTAAATGCAACATCCTTCTCTGTGGCCCCCCTCCACACTCCCTTGCTTCCCCCTTTTTCCCCTCCTTAAATCCGCTGCCCCCTGATTCACCTCTCTCCTCGCAAATCCTCTGGCAATCCCTTTTTTTAAAAAAAAGGCGGGCCCCCCACCCACGAATTCACTTCAAGTTTTCTAACAATGACCTACAAGGCTCTCCAAACCCTCTCCTCCATATATTTCCCGCCCTTTAAACTTTCCCAAAAAACTCCCCCCCTTCAATCCGCTTCCCCTTTCAGAACCTTCTCTTCTCTCCTCTTATCACTCCTCACATAAGTCCCCCAAGACTTCTTCCATGCTTCAAACCCCCACTCTGGAACCCCGCTGCCCCAAAACCCCAATTTTACTCCCCCCACCTTCACCAGGTTCAAAATCCCAACTGAAAACCCCTCTTTCAGGTTTTCCCATAACCAACAATAACCCAGCAGCCACGTGCTATCCCAAAAACAAGTCGGGACCTCACCTTCTGTCTCCCTTTTGTCCCTTAAAAAGTAAAAATTTTTAAACCCCCCGGCAGGGGCCTCTCTCCCTCGGGGCCAGGGTTTTAAGGGCAATTTACGGGTTTTCAACTTATTTTACTTTTTTTTCATTTTGACCTTTATTTGATACCACTAAACTTTTTAAAAAACAGTCTATAAAAGTAATTTTTTTCTTGGCAAGCAGCCCACTTTGCTGACACTGGGGAGGCTTTTACACTTTTAATGTGTAATGGTTTAACCTTTTTAATTTGGCCAGCTCTGCAGTATCATAAAATGTAACGGCCGTTCGGTTTTTATTTTATTTTTTTTTGGGGGGGGGGGCAAAAGAAATTAAACTACCTTTTTATAACCAGACCCAAAAGGGGCCCTTTGGGATTTTTTTTAAAACCCAAAAAATTGCCAAAAACTTTATCTTTGTGTTAGTAAATAGAAATGCAATTTATAACCCTTTTTTCTGGTTTTTTGCCCTAAAATTTAAAAATTTGGGGAAAATCTTCGTAAACTCTATATGAAGTTTCCTTACTTTGGAGTCTTCCATTTTTTTACATCACTTTTTTGGGGGCCTACATGATTAAAAGGCAACAGCAATAAAACCCTTTAAAGAAGTTAACATTTTTGGAAATCTGCTTGTTCCCTCTCAGCAGAGACGGCTTTATAAAATTTTTGCGTAAAGGTTTTATCACAGCTTTTTAAAAAAACTGCTAAAACATCCCGTAGAATAGGGAGGTTAAAGGGCAGGTTTTGGGTTTCCCGTGAAAGTGGGTTTTATGTACATTATAATTGGGCCCCCATTTACATTTTTGGGGTAATCCCCATGAAAAAACCAATAATGGGAAAGTTTTAAAAAAAATTTTTTTGTTTAATATCACAGGCCTTTCTTCTCCTGGTCTTCAGAAAACATTACAGAAGGGTACAGAAGTATTATTGATTTGCTAATCATCTTAAAGTCCTATCAGTTGTATTCCTATTTATTAGTGCGCATATACAATTTTTTGTGTTCAGAATAGTTTAGAAAGTATTTAATTTTTACTTTGTCAAGTTGTAGACTATTTGAGTTGTGTCCAAGTAATGTCTGGGTATCTCATTGGATTCAGTAAGTGGCAAAATGAAGCGGTACAGCAGGTTTAAAGGTTGTAAAATATGGGTTCAGAACATCCCAAAGGACCAGACTCGAGTCTTTCTAAAGTTGGAAAATGACTTAATGTAAGAGATGAAATGTTGCTTTTTGTGAGTATGGCTGAATAAATCTGAAGTTATTCACTGGCATGTTTCTTCTCTCTACTGCTGGGTATCTCATTGGCTGGTATACTAGATATAAACTGGAAATATTTTTTCCCTCAAGTTTTTAGAATTGCTAAATCATTCTAATGAGAACACTGCTATTTATCCATAAATTGAGTGGATTTATTGATTCATAGTGGTGCTGACTAAGACCAATAGAGGCATTTAATGTTCTCTTCAAATATAATGCCGGTAAAAAAGAAATCCTTTATAGAGCATCTCCAGATTTTCAAACACTTTACAGCTTAGAGGATATAAGTACAGACAAAAAAAAAACCAAAACATTACATGGTAAAAAGCTACTAACAGATCAAACACAAGGTGTGAGGGCCCTGCTCGCAAAAGCTTATTATCTGGGGAGGAGAAGTACTTGCCTTACACAATGGTCCAGCTATGTTCCATAAATATGGGGTAGTATACATAAAAGTGGATGACCCTGCCACTATACAATAAATCTATGTGCAGATAAGTGCCTGTGAGTAGCTTGTGCTGCTCAAGTTGTTTACCGTCCCCCATTCTGCTACTACACTTCATATGCACACCGTAAACCTTAAAATTGCTTTGTCTGGGAGTGAAATTCTTAACTGCTCAGTTAGCAACAGAAGATATCGTAAAAACAAAGTCCATTTAGAAATGGTAAGATATTTTGGTTGTAATGCCCATTTTGAAAATCCCTGGTTAGTTTACCAGCCAACATATCAACTGGGTTTCTGGAAGCATAATTTAACACAATTTGTAATTGGAATAGATAATGGATGTGGTTGTAAACTGGGAAGAAAACAAAACAAAGTTCTATAACTGAAAAACCTTCAGGTTTTTTTTTTTTTTTTTACTAAAAAACACAACCTTTCTCCCCAAAAAAAAGCTCAAATGTTAGTGCATCTTATTGTGTGAATATATCTTTTAGCCACTGTCCATAATGTCCCGTACATTTACTGTGCAGTAGTAAGATAGTTAATGTGGAGGGCCGTTAATGTACAGCGCTTGCATTGTGTGGGCATAGAAACTCTGCCTGCATGTTCTGCAGTGGGAACCCAGGCTGTTGTATACAGCTGGGCACCAGATATAGCAGCCAGGATTGGGGACCATACAATAATGTATTGCTGTGTAGGAACAGATCTGTCTAGTCCTATAGTTGGACAAAAAAATGAAAGTAAAAAATATAAAACGAAGAAAAACACGTGCAAATCCCCCATTTCATCAATAAAACACTTTATTTTGTAAAAAGGAAAAACGTAACTGGCATTGTCACATGTCATGATCCAATCTATAAAATTATCATGTTTAATCTATAGTGTGAACACCACAAAAACTAAGCCCTTCCCCCCACAATTCTGGCAGTGTTTTTGTTTTTTTGTTTTTTGTCATCCAGCCTCACTTAAAACTAATTTTAAGTCTTAGAATAACATCAATAATATCCAATTCATATAAAGATTGTGACTAATACACTATAGCTCTTCCCGCAAAATAGTTTGGTTTCTCTGCTCCAGCATCTAGGGTGACAGACAATGGTGTTCACATATTTTGAAAATGTTCTTGGCGTTCCTATATATTTTTTTCTAAACATTAAAGAGGAGAGAACGGCTATAAAATATAACTTTTATTAATATACATTAAGATACTGGTATCCCAGGGCCAAATAGGGCCAGTGTGTATAGGGTTAGGTTCCTGGCAGGCACGCTCTTTTTAGGGCGATTGTTCTGCATCTTTTGGCTTGATTAGGAAAAGTGTAGCTTCCTAAGGGCTGCATAGGGCGAGTGTATTCTACCACCTACCCTGGTTTTGATCTTTAGATGGATATATCGTACATATCATATTATGCTTGAGCGTTTTTTCTTAGGAGATACCAGTATCTTAATGTATATTAATAAAAGTTATATTTTATAGCCGTTCTCTCCTCTTTAATGTTTAGTATATTTTTGTGGCTAAGAGGTTCTCTTTTGCTCTCTCACTATTGAGGTGTCTTTTTGGTTTATATATATATATATATTAATATATATATATATATATATAAAATATATATATATATATATAATTTTTTTTTTCATATCAGACAGATTGACACTGGTGAAATATTGAGAACTTATTCTAGTAAACATTTAGCATACCACTTGGTTTATAAAGGATTTCTTTATTAAGCTATCAAAAACGTAAGTGCATCTTATGGTCCTGTGATACTTGTAGGCTGAAAAATATGGTAATTCTTGACCGTAACCACGCTGTCTAGGGACATGTATAATACATTGTAGATATGGCGTTTTGCTGATAAAGGCAAATTGGCATGGTGGTACAAACTGAAAACCCTTTTTGGTAAATACCTTTTTTTTTTTTTTTGTGTGTACTGTAAAGGAATTACGTTCTACCATAACTGGGTTGGTGACCTGAAATGATCATAAATTGAACAGTCTGAACTGAGTGCATTTATACAAATTTTGTAGGCAAAAATTATGCAAGAAATGCACGTACATGTCAACATGTGGTTTCTGTATAGTTTAGCACAATATTTCTATTTAGACATCATCTAGATGAAGTGTTGTCCAGAGGCACTAAAGCTGATATGAGCCATTACAAGCACTGTAGTACCTTAAATATAGAGAGGTCTAGGTCTTCTATAATGTTAATGCAGACAATGCAATACATGGGTAATACTTGTTCAAAGAGCAATTGGTAAAGAATATAATTGCAAAGGTCTTATTTAAAAAGGTTACTATGTCTATAGTACAGGATATATATTCTGCCAACATGTAAAACTACCTAATAGAATAGGAGTGAGATGACATTCTGGGTAATGTAGTAAATTTCTCTGCAGTTTACTGATAGAATTAATGTACTTGAGATGACCAAACTAGGAATGTATCAAAATGGCAATAGCATCCCATGAAGTATCTTATCTGTTGTATTTTTGTATATTAGATGCAAATGGTTCTTTCAACACAATTAAATACATAGACTTTCTGATATGGTGAAAACTGTGTAAAAATAAAACCCTAAAAACTGTCAACTTGCATTTTTCCCTCTCTTCAGATCCCCTCCCCAAAACTATTTTTTTGAAAATACAAATAGTCTGCCACGCTGACCCTCCAATGCTGTTGATGGAAAAATAATCGGTCACCACTAAAGACCAAAATGGTATCAATATGTTGTGGTACGTTCTCATGGAGAAGACCTGGTGTGGATTTGTATGCAGACTTATCACTGATTTTACATCAGACTTTTCTACAGTGACATAAATAAGAGAAGTTGAAGTAGGAGAGCTTTATCTACAGATTTTTAGTGCAGGCTTTGCCTTCTCTTTAAAGTCAATGTATAAAAACATTGACTAAAGTCCACAACACACTGCACCAAAGTCTGTAGCAGGTCTGCCCCGTGTGCATATAGTCCAACTCACCTCATGACCTTGTCCAATATAGAATTTGACTTCAGAAACCAATGTTTCAGACCATTGAGTTTAGTGAGATGCCACAATGGAATTTAAAGATTGTGGAAACTTTCCTGACAAACTAATTAATTTTATATACTGTATTTGAAAGCGGGAATTTTTTTTTTTTTTTTTTTTACCCATCAAGACCTCCGTTGTATTCAGTCCACAGTTTTTAAAGTTAGGTTTTTCTTCCAATCTGTAATTTCCGTACGAATTGTATTGTGTATGTAAGACAAATGTTGACTGCCACAGTTAATACAACAAAATTGTGATTGTGGTGCCCCTATTGAAGTCCTATCCAGACAGCAGAAAACTGCTATGTTAAAGAGAATTTGGTACTTAGATTTTCAATGCTTCATTATTGTAATTCTGGAAAACCTGACTAAGCATTCATCACCCAGGAGGCTCTGCTCATCTAGTGGGTCCAACAGTTATAGACTAAAATAAAAAATAAATGAAACGTTGAGTGTATATTCAACTTGCATATAGTGTATATGTCTCCTAAACAGTAATCTTTTAAATTTCTTACACACATGAGCTAGTTATATTTTATATTTAAACAATTCAGCCTCTTCTAATGAGTTTTATAGATGAAAGCATGTTCTTAAAGGTTCTTTTACTATAAATTCATAAGCTGGCTAAAGATGTAAAGTGGTACATTTTCTTAAACTATAATGTAAGGCTATGGTACTAAAACTATGGGTTTTGACCATTGGTAATCTTCCTGAACTTAAAGGAAAAAAAAAACTATGCATAGTGTTAACTATAATAGCGATCTCTTTTCCCAACAGACCTCATTACATCCTCTTGTGTTGTCATCCACATTGCAAAATATTTGCATAGCTTTATTCCTATAGGATTTCTTGTTCAAATTTGCTGCAAGATAGGAGATGATGTAAAGGGTAGAAATACGAAAATACAGCTGGTCATTAAAGATCATGTACACATTACCTTTAAGATGAGCCTAAGTGGGTAGAACTTCAGCAAAATAAATGCTAATAAACTATAATGGTAGGCTACATCAGGGGTAACATTGATGTCAACATGATACTGCTGTTCTAGTTTTTTTCTGAAGTCATGTCTCTGCACTGAACCAGAGAGAAGGGCATCAAAATTATTTGAGGGTTTTTATCTAGAGTGTAAAAAAACCTAAATTTAATTTGCTTTCTGCAAGCATTTTATGTGCATTCTTTGTAGTTGTGTCAAAGGAAGAAATAAATTCAGTTTAAGATGTCCAAACTTAAATGCTAAGATGAATTGGTAAAGTTAAAACAGACATAGATCAAATGCTGCACTGTAAATAAGACTTCACTCAGGGCAAACCTAAGGTGAAATGGCAAACTGTACAGGATTCCTTTTGGTTTTCTCATAAGGTGGCTAACTGATTATCTGATTTAGACTTGCACCAGACAAAAAGATCTGAATCCAAACACCAAGCAATTCAGCACTTCAAATGAACAAAACCTGGAACCTTATATTGATCTAAATTTGATTTTACAACTCTGGGAAGTTTTAGCCTTTTGTAAAGAATGAGTGCTTAAGCTACTCCTATAACTACAATGTGAAAGCAGTCTGAGCTTCTTAATGGCAAAAGATGATCATCGATAGATCTTACTAGACTAGACCTAGCAAAAATGTGGGTTTAGAGGCAACAATTTATTAAAATGAATGGGTGGACTATAGTACTAAAGATAAAAAAAAGAAGAAAAAAAAATTTGAATGTGAAATATGCTCTTGAACTTAAAAGGACACTCGTCCAAAATGTTTCTTTTCATAAATTAACAAGCAATGTGTGACTGTTTTATATGGATTGTTTATTTTTTAATTGGGTGGATGCTTTTTTTTTATATAGAATTTTTTTTTAAACTTCATGTAAATTACTTGGACTTCCCTCTGAGCTCTGTTATAGCAGTGAGGATTCCTTGATGATCCTTCTTGTAAGTCAGCTATGACTAAACAGGTTATTGCCGATTTAATACTTAAATTTCTTAAGTGTGGAAAAAATCCTCCCAGGGCAATAGATTACCCAATTTTCCTTTCATGTATTTCTTGTGGGCTAATCTCCTCTATACCTGTCATTACTTTAACTGCTTCTTGTCTCTATATAGTCTCATTACAAATAGTAGGTAAAGTGAGATTAGTCTGCCCTGCAATTTAGAATTTTTTTTTCTCAGTGAAGACTATTTATATGTAAATTAAAATGATTTAGGACCACCAAAATAAAGATCTTTTTTGGCATTACTTTAACAAATGTTTTTCTGATGGTAGTGTCCCTTCAACATGGTTTTGTACCTCCTGTCTCTGGACCTGTTTAGAAAAGGATTTTGAAATCGAATACCAAAGTGACTTGGGACTCCATGGTCCAAGAGCCCTATAATCTAAAACCCCTAAAATTGATCAGGACTTGATGACCCTAGACTCCTAAAGTACTTTGTACTCCTGAAATTAATCTTTACGTCATGTCCCTAGAACTGAATCACTTAAGACTCATCTAAAATGTATTTGGATACACTTGCCCTAGAACCATGTAAAGACTTTGGACCCTTAAAATAATTTTGGATCTTGTGGTCCTGGACGTCTAAAATGAATTTTGAACATCTGACCCAGAGCTCTTTAAATAAATCTAGACCTGCTGACTACAGAGTATTTTTAAACCCCTAAAATGATTTTTGACCCCTTGGTCCTGGACTCCATAAAATAACTACAGAACCCTGTAGTGAATCTAGAAATGCTGAACCCAGACTCCTAAAGTACAGTGAACCCCTAAAATGAATCCGGATACCCTGTCCCTCTTAAATAAGTTTTGAACTCTAAAATAAACTTGGACTCTCTCTCACATCTCCCGGGGCCAGAGCCATGCAATAAATCTAGACATGTTGAACAGACTTCAAAAATACTTTAAACCCCTTCAATGAATCTGGATGCCCTTTTCCTAGAAACCTTAAATCTGGACATAAAGTACATGATTTTAAAAAAATAATAATGACTTTGGCCATGGATCCTTAAAACAAATCTAACACCCCTTGCCCCAGAACTCCAGAATTACTTTGGAATCCTTTGTTCTGAACTACTAAAATGAATTTAGACGCCCTGACCCCAGAACCCTATAACCTAGACCTGCTGCCACCCAGACCTTACTTTGGACCGCTAAAATGTATCTTGATGCTCTATCCCTAGAATCCTTGGCCGTGAACTCTTAAAACGAATTTGGACCCACTGATCCTAGACTATTAAAGTACTTTAAATGAATCTAGACACCATGTCCGTGGAACTTTGGACACCTTGGCCTTGGACCCCCCCAAAAAACAAATCTAGACAAGCTATTCCTGAAACTACTGAATTACTTTGGAACACTAAAATGAATATGGACCCACAGCTCTAAAATGTAGACCCCCATTATGAATCTGGATGCTCTGGCCCCAGTAAACTTAAATGTTTGAACCCTTAAATTGGTTTGGGCCCCCCCCTGTCCCTAGAACCATATAATTAATATGGATCGCTCCAGTGAATCTGGATCTGCTGTTCCTAATACTCCTCTTAAACCCTACAATAATTTTGGACACTTTGGCGCTGGAACCACTGAAATTAATCTGGACCTCTTGGCCTCAGACATTTGTACATCTAGACTCCTAAAATCTGGATGCCCTGGCCCTAGAAGCCTTAAATGATTTTGGACCCCTAAAAAGATTTTGAATCGCTTGGCCCTGGACTTGAATTTTGACCTGCTTTTACTAGACTCTTAAAGTATTTTGGACCCCTAAAATCTAGACACACTCTCCATAGAAATTGTAAATGATTTTGGACCTCTAAAATGAACCTCGATGCCCTAGCTCAGACTGCTAAAATGAATCTGGTTGCCTTGGCCCCAAAACACACAAATTAATTTGGACTCCTTGGCGTTGGACTCCTAAAAATTAATTTTGAGCTCCTCACTCCAGAGCCCAATAATGAACCTGGACTACCTTGGCCCCAAATTCCTATAATGAATCAGGATGCCCTGGTCGTTACACCCTTAAATAACTTTGACTTTGTAAAGAGCATGTGGTTCTTATGGCACAGGACCCATAAAGTGAATCCTAACATAAGGGATCTGGGTTTGCTGACCCTGGAACCCTAAAATGACTTTTGCTGCTAAAACGGATCTTGGAAACCTAAAATTAGTATTAACCCGCTGATCCAAAACCCTTTAAATGAATTTAGACCTTGCTGGCTTTGAACCTCTAAAATGAACCTTGGGCCCATAAAATCAACCTAGACATGAACCACTAAAATGAGTTTGGACCCTCTGACCTTGGACATCTACAGTTAATTTGAACCCTTAAAATTCAGAGCCTGCCATTCACTCACTGACCAATTTAATTTAATTTTCTTTAAAGGGAAAAAAATTATTAGAAACTAGAAGACAAGTATTTTGAGCTGTAGGACAAATATCGGGATATTCAAACTTGGGCTAATTTTAGTTACAACTTTGAGCAACCATAAACGTCAAGCCTATTAAGATCTTGAAAGCTGAAGATATGTTCGGCATAAATAGGGGACTGTTTGTGTTGATTCTCCTTCTCACTTCCATTCTTTGTAGTGTATTTAGCATTAGAAATAAAAAAAATTTCCTTTCTCTATAGGTTGTCTCACTTGTGTCGCTTTTGAAGTAACTTTTTGCACAACCCATGTTGTATACATTAGTTTTAAATGTGCCTGAATTGAGCCTCAATAGATGCTGTGAAAAAATCATTGAAAGATTGATGTAACCTTTATTCAGGAGTCTCGTCTGTTTAGCAAAGGAGAATCTTCAATGTGCTACAACCTCTTTCCACACATCTTCAATAACAGTACTAAAAAGGTTACTGGTATAGTCATTGCCATTAGGCTGGTTGAGAAACTGAGCTATGAACTAGAACAGCAATTCATAGTGTGGGAGACTTTGCATTGACAAAGCGTTAAAATACACACATGATGTTGATCTCCAGACAAAGTATAAAAAATGTGCTTTAAGTGTTATTTGCATGACATCTGGAAGTATAACTGTCTAGATAAGTTTGGGTTTTTTGTTTTTAAATTTCAGCTGAGTGTCCAAATTTTTAAAATGGATGTTTGGATAGTTGAATTAGATCATTCTCTTTTCATAGAAATGAATAGATGGTTAGAATTCTTTTTTTATATGGATGTTAAAGCCCAGACTAAAAAACTCTGGTTATTTAATGGTCTCAAATTAAAAGGCATGTTAAATATTTAAAATCTTATGCACCTATAGCTAATGGTTCCAGTATGATGTGTTCTCACAAGGCCTTTGAGAAAATTTTTTGGGATTGAGAAGTACATGATAAACCTTATTAGATTATACACTTGTAGGGGTTTTCTCAACATGCTGCAGCCAGCTTTAGAATCCCACATGCTGTTCAGTCTATGGCCTGCAGCAGTAATTGAAGCATCAACTCTGCTTTTCCTGTTGCACTTTATAAATCTCTTGCACTCATGTCTGTGTATTACACAGGCTGCAAAGTTCTGAAGTGTTTAAAAGATTCTCATTTAGCTAAGTAAAGTTTGTAGCTAGAGATAAGACTCTGTAGGAGGTGATTCACCATGGACCGACTAACAGAGCAATGAGAGATAAGAGAGTAGGAAGAGGTGGGGAGATGGGTATAACAGAGAAATTTGTGTGCTCTAAGAGGAGCTAAAATCTTCCATCTCATGACCAAAGAAAAAATCAACAATGTATTTAAGTCTTTAATTACTTGTCCATACATGTTAACTTGTTAAAAACTAATTACTGTAGTCAGAGTTCACTGGTTTAAGTTAATAGAGGGGTCTTCATTGTTTGGGTAGCGTGGAGAGAAATTTATAAAGAAAGCTGTCATTATTCAGTCCATTGACTTGATCTGACCTTTTAACTGCATAACTTTTTTTTTTTTTTTTTTTTCTCCTGTGGTGGTGCAGGAAAATTGCACACTTGATAACGGGCTTATCATAAAAATATGACAGCAAGACCCTTTTGGCAAAAGAGGTGAGGTGTTCAAAAATGTGTTGTCAAACTAAAGCTCTCCTATTAAGTGAACATTCCAAACAACTTAGGCTTACTGAAAATGTATTTGATGCAAGACCAGGTCCGCAGAGTTCTATCTAGCAATTATGAAATCCTCTATAAAATACACATCTTCTATATAAAAAAAAATATGGGTAAAGAACCTATAAACCAGGAGTGATTGTCAGTATGGGAACTATTTGAAAGATGGTTATATTGTTAAACTGAGTATTGGTCAGATTAATGAATTTCTGTGGAAGCTACATTCCAGATTTAGGACACTTCCTTGTTAGATCTGAAAAATCAATAACTGCAATGTAAATTTTTACGATTTAAAATGTGTGACAGATGCATGACACAGTAGATTTTGTGAGGAATACTAGGTGACTTTGTGGTCCTGTTTTTAAAAAAAAAAAAAATTAGTATCCTAAAGAAATCCAATCAACAAATGCATTAAGCAAGTATTATGCTCCCCAAAAAGTGTTGGCCTTGAGGGTTGAGTCTATAATGCCAAAATTGATCATGACCAAGTTGGGTTTATCAAGGCATGTTAGCTAGAGATACAACATCAGGCCTGCTTAACTTGCAACATTTAATACTGGCCCTCATTTACTATCCCAGTCAAAAAGTTGGAGCTGTCTATAACTGCACCAGGACTTGTCAGTTGCTCATGCTGATTAATACATTAGTGCAGCTTTAGATTTGTCTTAACTTTTTAGACCAGCTTTTTATTTTGGTTTACTTTCTACGACAGAATTGTTGCATTGTGACTATGTTCGTTTTTCTCCTAAGCAACACCCACTTTCAGATAAGTCCTGATCGGTGTCAAGCAGTGTGATCGGTGTCAAGCAGTGTGCATAAAGTGTTTTAAGCCCATAACGGTCTACAACAGGCTGCACCAAAATGCATATTTAAAGACCCTTTTCTGGTACAACCATGTTGGTAAATAAGAGCCACTGTTCAGTCTATGGTTCAGGTACTGAAAGTTTGATGGGATTCGCTGGTTCTTTGCGGAGCATAACCTAAAATGCTTTGGATTGAGGCATCCTTTTTTTAACGCTATCTTTATAGTTGTTGCAGCTAATAAATTAGAAAATAGATTGGATGTAGCCTAGAAGTTCTTTAGGATGACAAATGGAGCACTGATTCTTCTCATGCAACCTCGAATAGGCCTTTAAAACGTCTGCTAATGTCTCATTCTACAAATGAACTCGAAGTGTCAGTTATTAGGGATCAGAGTTGACAAGACAGCAAGGGCAGCCTTGTTTTAGGAGAAATAAGTGATTTTATTGTTGTAGAATAGACTTGTGACACATACAGATTAATATTTTGAACAATGGTAACAAATTTAACCAGGGTCTAAGCTGGGCAGTTATGCTGCAGTCACCGATTCCTGTTCATTAAAACAACTTTTGACTGCCGAGGAGTTTAATATTTCAAATCTTAAGTTATTTAATAGTTAAAGCAAACTTGTGTATGTGGAGGATAATCTGCAAAAATTGATGGTGTTTAGATAACCACATTGGTTAGAGTATACTCTAATTTTCCAGTTTCTGTTAGGGAGGGAGAAGGTGTATTTAACCCCTTCCCGACATTGGACGTATGCATACGCCCTAGCGGGAAGTGACTTCCCGCAAATGGACGTATGCATACGTCCTTGCGATTGTGCGGACTTGCGGGCGAGCCGCGCGCAGTCGCGACATGGAACCAGCGGTAATTTACCGCTGGCTTCATGCCGCATCACCCCCGGCCGGAGTGAGCTCCGGACGCGGGTGTTTAACCCCTTAACTCCGATCAATTCAGATCGCCGGAGCGAAGTCGCAGGCAGGAGGAGGGAGCCCCTTCTGTCTGATTTAGTCGCGCTGCTGCACGAGAGTGCAGCAACGATCTCCTACCAGCCGGCTCCGGGAACTGAAGATCACTTCCCGGAGCTGTCTGTGACGTCACGATGCCCACAATGCATTGTGGGCATCGTGTCTGACAGTTGTCATGGCGACTAATGCATAGCAACAATACTGTGTACTGGCCTGCCTGGTAACAGCAATCTTCAGAAGATCTGAAGATTGCTGTTATAAATCCCCTATGGGGAAAAGTAAAAAAAGTGTGAAAAAAGTAAAACACAAAAAAATAAAATAAAAACACGCACACCGCCCTTTTCCCCATTACAGACGCCAAATGCCCCAAAAAAGATAAAAAAAATAAAGTACCCATAGTTGGTATCGCCGCGTGCGTAACGACCTGTCCTATAAATGTGTAATATTAATTAACCCGTATGGTGAACGCTGTTAAAAAAAAAAAAAAAAAAAAAAAAAAAAATTAAAAACGAATTTTTTTTTTTGTTCATCTCGCAGCACATCAAATGGAATAAAAAGCGATCAAAAACTCAATTCTACCAATTAAAACGTCAGTTCATCCCGCAAAAAAGTCCTTACACCTCTCTGTATACAGAAAAATAAAGTTATGGCTCTGACAGCGGTGCATAAAAATTGTTTTACACTAACTAACTATTTTTTTTTTTTTTAAAGGGCTTCAACATTAAAAATCTATATAAATTGGGTATCACCGTAATCGTATCAACCCACAGAGTAAAGCTAACTGGATACTGCACAGTGAGCGCTGTTAAAAATAAAACACTCCTAGGATTTGCAGTATTTTCGTCAACCTGCTTGCCAAAAAACGGATTTAAAACTGATCAAAAAGTCTTGTCCCCCAAAAAATTATACCAATAAAAATGTCAACTCATCCTGTAAAAAACAAGCCCCTACACAGCTCCATACACAGAAAAATAAAAGTTATGGCTCTCAGACTGCGACGATGCAAAAACGTGTTTTCCTTTTTGAATAAGTGTTTTTATTGTGTAAAATATGAAAAAATATACAAATTTGGTATCACTGTAATCGTATCGACCTGCTGAGTAAAGCTAGAATGTCATTTATACCACAGCGGTGATCGCTGTAAAAAATAAAAATAAAAAACACTACCAGGAATGTTGTATTTTGTTCAAAATGCCTCACAAAAACCTTAATAAAGAGATCAAAGCGTCATATGCACCCCATAATGGTACTAATAAAAACGTCAACTCATCCCGCAAAAAACAAGCCCATAACCAGCTCCATATACAGAAAAATAAAAAAGCTATGCTTGTCAGAATAGGACAACATAAAAAGACATTTTTTATAGACCTATTTCTATTGTGTAAAAGTAATAAAACATAAACTATATAAAATTTATATTGTAATTGTACCAACCCCCATAGTAAACTTATCCTGTTTTTTATCCGTATGGCTAACATTGTAAGAATGAAGCCCAAAAAACAATGGCAGAACTGCGGTTTTTTCCCCCCCATTTTCATAGCCCAATACTGAAAAAAAACTATGGAACACCTGTGCGCCCAAAATGCACAGTACAGCCCTAGATGAGATCCCTGAGGGGTGTTGAATCCAAAATGGGGCGACTTCTGGAAGGTTTCACCTGTTCTGGTACTTTGGGGGCTTTGCAAATGCAACATGACCCCACCGAAATCTGCACTCCAAAAGCCAAATGGCGCTCCCTCCCCTGTACCCCCTGCCATGCGCCCAAACAGCAGTTTACACCCACATGTAGGGTATTGCCGAACTTAGAAGAAATTGCGTGAAAAAATTTGGGGTGCTTTTTTTTTTTCCAGGATTCCTTGTAAAAATGAAACCTTTTCAGCTAAAATTGCAGTTTGTTGGAAAAAAATAACATTTTAAATTTTCACAGCTTAACACTAAAAAAAAAAACTGTGAAAAACCTGTGGGGGCAATATACTCTATGCACCCCGGGATATATTACTTAAGGGGTGTGGTTTCCAATATGGGGTCTTTTTAGCGGTGTTTATTAAATTTTAGCACATTAGGGCGTCTGCAAACCTGAAATGGCGCCTAAATAAAATCGTAATGAAAATGAGACCCCAGAGTCCAGTAGGTGCTCCTCCTACTCTTGTACTTGTGGTTGAGCCAAATCGTGCACTAGGCCCACATATGGGATATCTCTGAAAATGGCACAATCTGGGGAATCAATATTAAGTTGCATTTCCCTGATGACCTCTACCATGTTCTTTTGAATAATGGCTAAAAATTGAAAATCTGCAAAAAGTGAAATTTTGAAATTTCACCTTCACAGGAATTAAAGCAAAGTGGATCACCTAATGGGTTAATAAACTTTCTAAATGCTGTTTTGAATACTTTAAGGAGTGTAGTTTCTTAGATTAAGTCATTTATGGGGGTATCTAACATACAGGCCAATCAAAATCACGTTAGAACTGGACTGGTCCTTAAATGTATATTGCATATTTTCTTAAATTTGATAATTACTACTAAATTTCTAAGCCCCCTAATGACGTAAATAAAGATATTTTTAAAAAAAGATGCCAACCTACAGTAGACATATAGTTGATGCTAGTTCTAAGCTATTTTGAGTGGAATAACTTACACACAGAAATTTTAGAAGTTTGAAAATGGTAAATTTTTTCTAATTTTTCACTATGCTTTTGATATTTTTCACAAATAAACAAGGACTTTTTGGGCCAAAATTTCTTACTATCTTAAAGCACAATGTGTCACGAGAAAACAATTTCTGAATTACATGGATAGGTTAAAGTGTCAAAGTTATTCTCGCGTACAGTGACACTTGCCAGATTTAAAAAAAAATGGGGCTCTGTCAGAGGCCAAAACTGGCTCCGGCATTAAGGGGTTAATATTACCTTATCGCTCTTTAACATTTGATTAATTGTTGGCAAAGTTCAAGCTTTGGGAAATGATTTGTATTTTCTTGCGTCTTATATCCTTCTAAAAATGTGGACTGAGGAATAGGCTTAATACTATCAATGGTAAGCAGAAAACTAGAGGTAATCTGCGATTCATAAAATGTTCAGTAATTTTATTGGGAAATAGTAAGTGTATGGCAAAATAGGAAAAAGACTTGAGGAAATCTTTCTCCTTTTAGATGTTTGGAACAACACCTTAAGATTTTAAATGATTCTTCTTATAGTTGAGAAAATACAGATAATTAAGAACTTGCTTTAGGCACTAAATTGTGCGGGAGGAGGTGTAGTAATGAAAGTACTTCAATAAAAATGTGGTGGGAATGCTCCATACTTTTTATTCCTTTGGGATTTAGTTTGACCTTCCTTTTTACGTAATGGGCATCATGCCCAGCTACCATGCCTACCAGAAGTGGAATTATTGAATTGTAGACCAAAATGGTTAAAGCAGATTGCTATACAATCCTGAACATCTTTGTACTGGCATAAACCTACATTGCAAGACTAGTTAAGCTCAATGCCAAGCCTAAGGTGTTAGGCCCCCATGCTAAGGAAATTAAACAAGACATGTTGGTTCATAATCCATATATATGTTTTCTCTGAAACAGTGAAAAGTTATGGATGTATTTGTGTGGTTTTTGGTCTAATCTTTCCTTAGTACAGCCCCATCATTCAGTTGCTGCTCCTTTGACTCCTAGGTGTGAACGCTGCTCAGTTCCCAAAGAGCACACTTAAAATACACACTACACAGACACTTTACACACATTGTGTGGCGTTTAATTTTCCTTCTCTGCAGTGATTGGTGGCAGAACAATTATTTGAAATTGATCTCAATATAGATCCTTCAACTCCCTACTTGCATTTTATTCACTAGCAGGCTTTCAGTGTTGGACTAAGTTGTCTGCTCCATGACTAGATCATCCATCACCTTCAGTGGATTATAATGGGTAAAAGAAACCTGGGCACTGGCTTCTAAAATACAGCCTCAATGTCCCCTTTGTTATGGATGGGATGATGTGCCCAGTGCAGCTTCACAGGTTTAATTTCAGTATGTTTGTTTAAATTGCTAAAATGCTAAGCCTTCAAGATTTTAAACTATGGTTTATGTACCCAAGACAATACATGCAAAGTCTGTAGGGCAAACACCACACAAGCAATGTATGACCGTAGTTCCTGCTTAAATAAGGACCTAAAAAGGCAGTTGGGTGTTTACCCTCTTCTGATTGCTGTATATGTAATATTAGAAATGTATGGTACCATAAACTAAAAATCTATAAAGAATAAATATTAAAATGTGGCTGCCAAATGGACTTCTCTAACCTACAGTGTCAGTTTAAATATGCAGCCCGCTTGGGAAATACCATGTAAAAATGCTGCCAAAATTTGGTTAAGTGTAAACAATTTTCCAAAATTGTGATTTATAGATTGTATGATAGTTAAATAAGTGTCTCCATGCTTACACATGCCCCAGACTCGCACGCTGACACACACGCCCTCAGACTCACTCCCAGACTTTCTTGCACACTTATACCCAACTAGACTTTCTCACACGAGCACCCACCCAGACGCTCTTGCACCGAGCACCCACCCAGACGCTCTTGCACACGAGCACCCACCCAGACGCTTGCATGGTCTCAAATGTTCGCAAATTCTATAACCTTGCCAACTTCCATGTGTATATATACACTGTTGAAATAACTGGATTTTGTTAAACGGCAAGTTCCCTCTATGCACAAATTGCTTGTACGTCTTTAGGTAAGATAATGTGTTAAACGCAATTAAATCAAATTTTTTCCTAAACTTTTTTTTTTTGTGCCTTTTGAATATTTTCTTGATCTATAAAAATCTTGAAAAGATTTAAAATTCTTACTGGTCACAATAAGCAGACACTTCTGTTTTTATCATAGCTTGTCTGAGTTGCTTCATAATTTGGGGTAGGATAATTATTGAATCTCCTGCACATTAATGAGATTGAGTTTTATTGTTGCTTAAGGCTGAGATAAAAAATAAGAGTGTAGATTTAGTCCTATCCACTTTAGTTGCCATGAAGCATGCACACCTTGCTGCCCTGTCTACATACTATAATCACCCAAGCACACCAAGTCATTTCCAGCATTCAGCACCAAAACAGTTATGTCCTGTTCTATAAAGATGCCTTTCCTCACCACACACTGCCACAAATATGATAATGTGTTAACTCAGACAGCATGGGTATGACTGTTTTTGTGATATAGCTAGATAGATAGATATACTACTTCTCAACCATGTATTATCCCTCTGTTACTGAACAAAATGAGTATACCAAGGCCAATATTGTCATAACTCTATATTATGGTTAAGTATCACTGACTGCATTATGTTAACACCATACGGTTCTTGAATATAAACCTACAATTGCCCCAAGATTAATATTCCTTCGATAGTCTATAGCAGTAGATACCAGTTCAACACAGGAACTTTGCAGGCCATATAAACGATGAGTGCTACTATCAATAGTGAAGAAATATAAATATTTGCAACAGATACCTGCATTTATAAATGGATATTGTAGAGAAAACATAGTATCCATTAACTGTTTTATTGTAACAAATTAATTGTAATAACTCTACTGCTATTTTGAGGCGGCACTAAAACACTTTCCCTATGAAGGGTTCTAGCATGCATGAATAATCTAAAACCTCTACAAAGAATGACACCTTTACACACCACTCTTATGTTCTCACTTTTGAGTCTATGTAATTTTTGTGAATTACTAAAGGTTATGTCTTAAATTTTAAAAAAATAAAATAAACGTTAAAATTGAGGACAGGATAGTGGCTGTATTTGTAGCCTTTTGGGATCAAATGTTTCAGATGGTCATGAAGATAAAAAGTATGATGGAAAAATGAGAAGTTTAGGAAGTTTATCTTTTCTCCACCCGTAGTGCCCCAACAAGAAAAACTTTTCTAGTGCCCCGTTCAGTAACCGTAACGCCCTTCTGTGTGTCATGCAATAATGGTACCCTCAGTTATAGGAGCCCGTTTGTGCCCCCAACTAGATATCAGACATGCAAAAGGTAGATACTAGCTTCAACCAAATATAAAATATACCAAAGTGTATGTATAAATGCTCGGATCTAGTGAATATATATTAAATAGAATTTTTAATACATTAAAAACCATACAACACAGTTAAAAAAAAAAAAAAAAAAAAATAGCACATATGGTTAATGGGGAAACAGTGAATCAGTTCTAGCGCAAGAAAAAATAAACCAGTCTATAAATATATGAAGAACTGCCTGGTATAAAATAAATTGAAGACGATCCAAACTTGAACTGGACAGAGTTGCATGTGCTGTATAAAGTTAGACAATCTAAGGTATCAATCAACAGTGTATATGGTTAGCAGTCAAGAGATATGACAGATGTGCTTAAGGGACAAACCCATCAGGGTTACTCTACAAATGTCTACAAAAGACTTGGTGAAATCTTGAATTATGGTAAGAGTGGCCATTTCCTTGTACAGTCTGACTGTAGTACCAATATTTTTACACTTTTGGTCTTCTCTAATACTTTGAAAAACTGTGGTAGATCTTAAAGATCTTGCAGTCTCAACTAGGCTGGCTAAAGGCCATTCTGCTTTAGTAAAGCACCATTAATGAAAAACACACATTACTACTCAGTGATGGTACAATAATGGGGTTGATACAGATATGGCGGTTTTTGGAAAAATACTAATTTCGATACATTTTTTTTGAGTCTTATCCAGAAATGGTTCCAACAAAAAATTGAAGTCCTTCCTTTATTTCCCATTCTTTTTGCATCCACAAATGGCTTTGGCTCAAAAACTGATCGAACAATTTCCGAACAGCTTTAATTTTTGTGGCAATTTTTCAGTATGAAACCACCCTAATATGTTTTGTAAATTCCTGTATTTTGAGTAGGCAAAGACTTGTTTAAACTGAGGTTTGTCAACAGGTACAGATTTTCCGTATGGGTCTGTAGGCTTCAAATCATTCTAGCAATGGTGTCCTGTCACTGTAATTTCCTCAAAAACAGATGTACTATTTGGGTGTATATACATTTGCTCTTGTAGGAGGTACATTTGTGGTTCTGGAGGCTCACAGGGTAATGTACC
This sequence comes from Phyllomedusa bahiana, assembly GCA_025379985.1. Taxonomy (NCBI): domain Eukaryota; kingdom Metazoa; phylum Chordata; class Amphibia; order Anura; family Hylidae; genus Phyllomedusa; species Phyllomedusa bahiana. The sequence continues at coordinate 21,674 of JAODAL010001257.1, read as the reverse complement.
AAGAGATGGGATGAACATCAAACACGTCAATCACTCTCAAAGTAGGTTATTCAAATGTTTGGGTATTATAGCTAACTATTTTTGACATTTTAGCTACATTGTCAAATACCATATATGGATGGGGTTTCAGTTTTGACTTTTAGTGATAATCCTGCTGCACAGGTCTGCCTGAATAGAACAATAGAATTTCCTCAATTGATACATATTGTTCTTGGTTTAATGTTTCATATTCAAAAGGAAAATTAAATGAGATCCTTTTAGGTGTGAACTATGACTACTAGCAATGTCCAGACTTCACCACAATCCTCTAGAAAAGGGGAGAAAAAGAGTAGCCGTGGTATGAAAAATGTTTAGATTTTGATCTGTCAAATACAAACGACAAACTTCCCATGTAGTCATATGCTAACTTCCCAAAGTTTACTAATGTTTCATGGTTCCATATGTGTAGACTAGGGGGTTTCAAAGTGAATAAGGTTTTCTAAGTAGTACCGATATTGACTGTACCAATTAACACTGAAAACTCAGTCTGAGTAAATGATCTTGTTTTAAGAACAATATTTGGAAGCACCTGTATGAGCCTTGTGAAGAGAGCCTTAATATGCATACTACACATATATGCTTCATGACATTCCTTTTTAACATGATGAAAATGGTCATATAATTTTTACTCATGGTTCCATTATGTTGGTAACTAGAAGATTATGGTTTCATGCAGGGCTATTCCTTCCTTCAGATGTCTTACAGTGGTTAAAAGCAAATGTAAAGAGTGCCATAAACTAGTGTGCCTCTATGGCAATGCCTTCTCCTCCCATGGACCAGATACTCATGAAGTTTTATTTAAATAAAAACTGAAAAAATACAGCCACATGGCTTCCAAAGACCTCTGCTTACAGTTGGTAATTTAGACACCTTTACGGTTTATCAACAAAATGTGCTGCTTACAAAGGTAACTGAGCAGATACACTTTGAACAGTTTCAGTACATGCCTAGTAAGGGGCCATTTACAACTAATTTTTATCTCTTAAACTATGTAAAAATGTTATCCTGATGGGTACCATGACTTAGCCATAGAGAATGGAACAAACTGGTTATTTTTTGGATGACATTTACTCTATTTGCCAAACTCCTAGTCTACTACGCTTTTGAGTCTAGCACAGAAAATGTGTATGTTCAAAAACATAATGCAAATAAGACTGTTCTGTTTTCTATGCCCCTTCAACAGTACCTGTTGGTTTACATTTATTATGGTATCCTGATACTGTAAATGGAGCCAAAAAAGGTGTGAACACATCCTTAGAGAAATAGCTGTGTTCAGTAAATGTTTAAATCCAAAAGCTCTAATTCATAAGTCTACATGCCATCACTTGATAGGAGTAAAAGATCTACAAAATCAATTGTTCAATTTTCTCATAATGGGTTTTCATGCATAGGAAAGTCTTGCTGCTTCCTTGTAAAATATTACTTTTTCTTGACCTTTTCCACATATGTGGACATCATTCTAATGTTTTTAACTGGTGGCAAAGGAATGTTGCTATTCGTTGCAGAGATTCTCCAACATGGCTGCAAGTGTATAGTTTAACCTAGCAATTTGATAATTTAAAAAATAAAATTTAAAAATGGCCCTTTAGCTGCTTATGTTTAAACGAGCATGCTCATTATGGTGAAGCTTCAAGGAGTTGGTTTTGTTTCAGAAATATCCTTTTTTTTTTTTTTTTTTTTTACACCTCTTACCCATTCTTCTACTTTTCTCCTGGCTCTACCACTTCCCCTCTAATCTTTTCCCCCTACTCTATATTTTTTACACTACCGCTTTTAATTTCTTTTCTTACTCTTCCCGCCTCAATTTCTCTTCCCTTTTTTTTCCCTTCTGTTTACTCGCTGCTTCTCTCCTATTTTTCCTTATGAATTTGAGATATGCAAAGTGTTTTGATTTAGTCAGCTAGGGATATGAAAATCTGCAACACATCCTGAAATCTGTGCAGATTGTTCCTGCAACTCATGAATTTTATTTTGCAAGACTGTTAGCTCACAATTTGGGGAAGAATTGTAATTAGTGAATTGCTTTTTCAAAATGGTTTTGTATGTCTATAGTACTTTAATTGGTGTAGAGGGTAAAAATAATGGCATCCCATCATGCTAAGAGAAACTGAAAATTCCCCATATCTTTATATCTTTTTACTATTTGATACAAATAACAAGAGGTGAAGCATATTTATAAACTCTACAAAAGCAAAGGATCTGACATATGAACCGTTCAATAGTGGCAGTCACCTGAGAAACTATTACATAATGGAAATAGGAACTTGATGTTGATCCCCAATATATTAGCCAGTGAAGATATTATTGTGCTGGTTTTCTTTTCCTGAGGATAGAACTCTGGGATCCTATTTAACCAACATATTGTTGAACTGGATATTTACATGGAACAGGTTTTTATGCATAAAGTAAATGAGAAGATTGGCCCATTTGGTCATGGTTTACGGTCTATATAGTCACTTGGCATACAAAACCTTCCATTTAAAACTTAAATTGCACACGTGCACCCACCCAGACTCTTTTGCATGGTCTCAAATGTTCGCAAATTCTATAACCTTGCTAACTTCCATGTATATATACACTGTTGAAATAACTGGATTTTGTTAAACAGCAAGTTCCCTCTATGCACAAATTGCTTGTATACTTTTAGGTAAGATATTGCAGGAAATGTATCAAACATAACTAAATCAAATTTTTCCTAAACTTTTTTGGTGCCTTTTTAATATTTTTTGTGATCTACAAAAATCTTGAAAAGAGAAAAAATTCTTACTGGTCACAATAAGCTGACACTTATGTTTTTATCGTAGCTTGTCTGAGTTGCTTCATAATTTGGAGTCGGATAATTATTGAATCTCCTGCACATTGAGATTGAGTTTTATTGTTGCTTAAGGCTGAGATAAAAAAATAAGAAAATGAAAACACAGATCTGTTTTTATCTCCAGTCACACACTAATGGAGGGGAGCTATATGCCATTGTTACCTTCAACCTAATGATCTGACCTGTGTAAATTTAGTCCTATCCACTTTAGTTGCCATGAAGCATGCACACCTTGCTGCCCTGTCTACATACTATAATCACCCAAGCACGCCAAGTCATTTCCAGCCTTCAGCACCAAAACAGTTGTCATGTTCTATAAAGATGCCTTTCCTCACCACACAGTGCCACAAATATGATAATGTGTTAACTCCGACAGCATGGGTATGACTGTATATGTGATATAGATATATATCTAGATATATATAATATATATATATACTACTTCTCAACCATGTATTATCCCTCTGTTACTTAACAAAATGAGTATACCAAGGCCAATATTGTCATAACACTATATTATGGTTAAGTATTACTGACTGCATTATGTTAACATCATACGGTTCTTGAATATAAACCTACAATTACCCCAAGATTAATATTCCTTCGATAGTCTATAGCAGTAGATACCAGTTCTACACAGAAACTTTGCATGCCATATAAACGATGAGTGCTATTATCAATAGTGAAGAAATAATATAAATATTTGCAACAGATACCTGCATTTATAAATGGATATTGTAGAGAAAACATAGTATCCATTAACTGATTTATTGTAACAAATTAATTGTAATAACTCTACTGTTCTCTTGAGGTGGAACTAAAACACTTTCCCTATGAAGGGCTCTAGCATGCATGAATAATCTAAAACCTCTACAAAGAATGACACCTTTACACCCCACTCTTATGTTCTCACTTTTGAGTCTCAATGTAATTTTTGTGAATGTATTACTAAAGGTTATGTCTTAAATTAAAAAATAAAATAAACGTTAAAATTGGGGACAGGATAGTGGCTGTATTTGTAGCCTTTTGGGATCAAATGGCTCAGATGGTCATGAAGATAAAAAGTATGATGGAAAAATGAGAAGTTTAGGAAGTTTTTTTTTTTTTTTTCTCCACCCATAGTGCCCCAACAAGAAAAACTTTTCTAGTGCCCCGTTCAGTAACCATAACACCCTTCTGTGTGTCACGCAATAATGGTACCCTCCGTTATAGGAGCCTGTTTGTGCCCCAACTAGATATCAAAGACATGCAAAAGGTAGATACTAGCTTCAACCAAATATAAAATATACCAAAGTGTGTAAATGCTCGGATCTAGGGAATATATATTAAATAGAATTTTATATACATTAAAAACCATACAACATAATTAAAACAAAAAAAAAAACACATATGGTTAATGGGGGAACAGTGAATAAGTTCTAGTATGGGGAATGATGTAAAATGTATATGTAAAATCAATTATTGGGATCATTATAATGTAGAAGGTTCATATCAAATGAATAAAACCTAAACTAACAATCATGATCGAACCCAATTAAAGTACAAAGTGCCAAATAAACTGCAAGTATACACTAATCGGTATATAAATGAATGTGGAAAAAATGCAGATGAAAGTGCAAATACACAAAGAAAGTATAAACTTAAGTGATAAGTGTTAACCCTGACCCAAAAGGATTATATGCATAAAATTTCCCTGAAATTCTGAATCGTTGCAGAAGACGTCCCTTTTGTGCATCACACAATGGTACCCTCAGACTGTTAGAGGAGCCCCTTTTTTGTCCCACCAAAATTAGCTGGCCCCCTTGCTAGGTAAGCAGATGCATAGGTAGACTTGTGCCATATAGAAGCTGGGTAGCCTACACTTTTCTAATTATGTACCTCTTGCACATTTGAAAGTTTTTAGGAAGGGGAAAAAAACTACTGTTTTCCTATGCTGAGCATCTTGGTGCTTTGACTGTTTTCCAGCACAGGACTTGTGTAACAATGCCTGAACCAGGACATGGAGATCCTCAACTGCGCATGTAGGTAACTGTAGGCATGCTCTCTGTCAGCCAGTGCCAGGCAAGGGGCTAAAGGTTAATTGCTTCACCATAGTGTTCAACTGCATGGGACTCCTGAGGGTGTCCAGATGAAAAGTGGCACTGGCCTAGAGATCCAGGGTATGTGCCCTGGATTCCTATGACCTGTAGTAAACTGCCCGGAACAATAAATTTGTATTGTTGCAAGGCGACTGATATACTGTCCCTACACTGGGACCAGATAGTACTTAGAGGTGCCCTCTTTAAAGTCATTCTCTGCTTTTTTGAGTTCCATGGGGTATGTGAAAAAGCCATTTCAATACTGTGATAGCTTCATAGCGTTTTAATAAGACTGCATCTGTCACAGAATTTGTCAATTACACAGTAATGTCAAATTTCAATTGCTTGTTACACAGTGCTCCTTCCCTAAACACAATGTCAAAAATACATCTGTTTTTGCCTTGCATAGGATTGCATAGAGATGAGTTTTATAAACAAGTGTCTAGATAAATCTGATCAACATGTGAACTGCTGCGTTATGTTTAGTGAGATAAAGATCCTCCATTCTGTACTAGGGAGAAGGGAGAGTATTGGATCTTTCTATGCTGGAAAACTACAAAGCATGATCGCTTTCCAAACTTAATTTCTTTAAACCAGCCTTTTTCCATAAATAAAGATGGGGTGCTTCTTGATGTGAGAAAACGAGACCTTCAAAAGACTATGGCTTAAAACCTAAAAATGGTACACACCCTAAAATAACAATGTTTTAGAAAAAAAGGGCCGAACAAACCATTAAAGTGAAACTGTTTAAATGTACAAAGAGGGGTTAATATAAGCAAGGAAACCACAAATGGCGCAAGAAAAAATCAGTCTATAAATATATGAACTGCCTGGTATATCAATAGTAATCAAAGTGCAACCATGAGTCTGTGCCTACTTGTGCAAATAGGCATTCCAGTATCAAATAGGTAGAGCATAAGTAATGTCCTAAAGAAAATAAATTGAAGACAATCCAAACTTGAACTGGACAGAGCTGCATGTATAAAGTTAGACAATCTAAGGTATCAATCAACAAAGTGTATATGGTTAGCAGTCAAGAGATATGACAGATGTGCTTAAGGGAAAAACCTATCAGGGTTAATCTACAAAAGACTTGGTGAAATCTTAAATTATGGCAAGAGTGCCCATTTCCTTGTACAGTCTGTCGTACCAATATTTTGTTACACTTTTGGTCTTCTCGAATACTTTGAAAAACTGTGGTATATCTTATAGATCTTGCAGTCTCAACTAGGGTGGCTAAAGGTCCTTCTGCTTCAGTAAAGCACCATTGGAAAAAAAACACATTACTATTCAGTGATGGTACAATAATGGGGTTGATACAGATATGGCGGTTTTTAGAAACATACTAATTTTAGCCAGAAATGGTTCCAACAAGAAATTGAAGTCCTTACTTTCCCATTCTTTTTGCATCCACGTGGCTTTGGCTCAAAAACTGATCGAAAAATTTCCCAACAGCTTTAATTTTTGTGGCAATTTTTCAGTATGAAACCACCCTAATAAGTTCAGTAAATTCCTGTATTTTGAGTAGGCAAAGACTTGTTTAAACTGAGGTTTGTCAACAGGTACAGATCTTCCATATGGGTCTGTAGGCTTCAAATCATTCTAGCAATGGTGTCCTGTCACTGTAATTTCCTCAAGAACAGATGCACTATTTGGGTGTATATACATTTGCTCTTGTAGGAGGTACATTTGTGGTTCTGGAGGCTCACAGGGTAATGTACCAAGAGATGGGATGAACATCAAACACGTCCAACACTCTCAAAGTAGGTTATTCAAATGTTTGGGTATTATAGCTAACTATCTTTGACCTTTTAGCTACATTGTCAAATACTATGTATGGATGGGGCTTCAGTTTTTGACTTTAAGGGCTTGTTCACACGGCGTTTTTGTGATCCGTTTTACGGATCCGCAAAACGGATCTAACAATTGTCAGTGTGATTAACATTGAGTTAAATGGCAAAAGCGCATCGCTGTTCCCACGGGAGATCAGCGATGCGCTTTTGAGAGCTCTTCTGCACTGCGCTTTTCGCATCCGCTTTAAGAATTGACATGTCAATTCTTATTGCGTTTTACGCAACTGAACGCCCATAGGAGATAATGGAGTCCGCTTTGGCACTTGTCCAAAAGCGCTCCACACTCCTGGTACGTAACAGCTGCGCTTTGCATCTTGAAAGCGGATGCGAAAAGCGCACTGGAAGGCTGGACGGGGATCGCTGGCTTCGGCGGCAGAGGGAGCGCAGGTGAGCAGAGCGGCGGCAGCGCAGGTGTGCAGAGCGGCGGCAGCGGGAGCGCAGGTGAGCAGAGCGGCGGCGGCGGCAGCGCAGGTGTGCAGAGCGGCGGCAGCGGGGGGGCAGACATAAAGGCAGCGGCGGCGCAGGTGTGCAGAGCGGCGGCAGCGGGGGGGCAGACATAACGGCGGCGGCGGCGCAGGCATATATGAGGGCAGACATGAACTGGAGGGCAGACATGAACTGGAGGGCAGACATGAACTGGAGGGCAGACATGAACTGGAGGGCAGACATGAACTGGAGGGCAGACATGAACTGGAGGGCAGACATGAACTGGAGGGCAGACATGAACTGGAGGGCAGACATGAACTGGAGGGCAGACATGAACTGGAGGGCAGACATGAACTGGAGGGCAGACATGAACTGGAGGGCAGACATGAACTGGAGGGCAGACATGAACTAGAGAGGGAGAGGGAGAGGGAGAGAGAGACTCTCTCTGCCTGCCGAAAACGCATCCGAAAAGCGGATGCGTGAAACGCAGGTGAAAAAGCATTCAAAACGGATTCAAATACAGTATCCAATGCTGCGTTTTCAGGATCCGCTTTCCGGATGCCGAAAACGGATCCGTAAAAAGGATCCAAAACGCCGTGTGAACAAGCCCTTAGTGATAATCCTGCTGCACAGGTCTGCCTGAATAGAACAATAGAATTTCCTCAATTGATATCTATTGTTCTTGGTTTAATGTTTCGTGTTCAAAAGGAAAATTAAATGAGATCCTTTTAGGTGTAAACTATGACTACTAGCAATGTCCAGACTTCACCACAATCCTCTAGAAAAGGGGAGAAAAAGAGTAGCAGTGGTATGAAAAATGTTTTTAGATTTTGATCTGTCAAATACAAACTACAAACTTCCCATATCGTCATATGCTAACTTCCCAAAGTTTACTTATGTGTCATGGTTCCATATGTGTAGACTAGGGGGTTTCAAAGTGAATAAGGTTCTTTCTAACTAGTACTGATATTGACGGTACCAATTAACACTGAAAACTCATTAGTCTGAGTAAATGATCTTGTTTTAAGAACAATATTTGGAAGCACCTGTATCAATGGACGTGACCTTTAAGTAGGCTTGTGAACAGAGCCTTAGTATGCATACTATACATATATGCTTCATGACGTTTCTTTTTAACATGAAAATGGTCATATAACTTACTCACAATAGATTGCATCATGGTTCCATTGTGTTGGTAACTAGAAGATTATGGTTTAATGCCGGGCTATTCCTTCCTTCAAATATGTTTTACAGTGGTTAAAAGCAAATGTAAAGAGTGCCATAAACTAGTGTGCCTCTATGGCAATGCCTTCTCCTCCCATGGACTAGATACTCATGAAGCTTTATTTAAATAAAAACTGAAAAGATACAGCCACATGGCTTCAAAAGACCTCTGCTTACAGTTGGTAATTTAGACACCTTTACAGATCAACAATCATTTCTCAGAGGAATTGTCTGCTTACAAAGGTAACTGAGCAGATACACTTTGAACAGTTTCAGTACATGCCTAGTAAGGGGCCATTTACAACAAATTTTTATTTATTAAACTATGTCAAAATTTTATCCTGATGGGTACCATGACATAGCCATAGAGAATGGAGCAAACAGTTTATTTTTTGGATGACATTTACTCTATTTGCCAAACACCTGGTCTACTACGCTTTTGAATCTAGCACAGAAAATGTGTATGTTCAAAAACATAGTGCAAATAAGACTGTTCTGTTTTCTATGACTCTTCAACAGTACCTGTTGGATTACGTTTTTTATTATGGTATCCTGATGAATGGAGCCAAAAAAGGGTAAACGCATCCTTGGAGAAATATCGGTGTTCAGTAAATGTTTAAATACAAAAGATGTAGTTCATATGTCTACATGCCATCACTTAATAGGAATAAAAGATCTAAAAAATAATTCCATTTTCTCATAATGGGTTTTCATGCGTAGGAAAGTCTTGCTGCTTCCTTGTCAAAGAGATTACTTTTTCTTGACCTTTTCCACATATGGACATTATTCTAATGATTTTTACTGGTGGTAAAGGAATGTTGCTGTTCATTGCAAAGATTCTCCAACACATCTGATGGCTGCAAGTGTATAGTTTAACCTAGCAATTTGATCTATTTCTGAGCTGTATTGTGTACAAAACTAAACTTTTAAAAATGGCCCTTTCGCTGCTTATGATTTAACGAGCATTATATGGTAACGCTTCAAGGAGTTTGTCTTGTTTCAGAACTTTAATTTTTTTTTACTGCTTTCCTATTCTTCTACTTTCCTCCTGGCCCTACCACTTCCCCTTTAATCTTTTTCCCCCTACTTTTTTTTTTTTTCACGCTACTACTTTTAATTTTTTTTTTCTTACTCGTCCCTCCTCGATTTCTCTTCCTTTTCCCTTCTGTTTACTCCGCTCTCCTGTTTTTCCTTATAAATTTGAGATTTGCAAAATGTTTTGCTTTAGTCAGCTAGGGATATGAAAATCTTCAACACATCCTGAAATCTGTGGAGATTTTTCCTGCAACGTATGAATTTTATTTTGAAAGTCTATTGGGGAAGAATTGTAATTCAGAGAATTGTTTTTTCAAAATGGTTTTGTATTTCTATAGTAACTTAATTGGTTTAGAGGGTAAAGATAATGGCATTCCCTCAGGCTCAGAGAGAACTGAAAATTCCCCATATCCTTTTACTATTAGATACGAATAACAAAATGTGAAGCATATTTATAAACCCTACAAAAGCAAAGAATCTGACATATGAACCGTTTAATAGTGGCAGTCGCTTGAGAAACCGTATTAATGAAAATTAGAAATTGATGTTGATTCCACCCCCACTATATTAGCCAGTGAAGATTTTGTGCTGGTTGTCATTTCCTGAGGATAGAACTCTGGGATCCTATTTAATCAACATATTTTTGAACTGGATATTTACATGGAACAGGTGTTTATGCAGATAGTAAATGGTCGTGGTTTACTGTCTATATAGTCAGTTGGCATAAAAAACCTTCCATTTAAAACTTAAATTGGGGTCTTGTGACAAATGCAAGTTTTGATACTTTATGCAGAAAATTCCAGAAGTGGGTCATAATTGGAAGGAAAGGTTCTGGAAATTATTGCACCACTTTTGATATCACAATTCAGTATCAAAACTTGTGCATGTCAATACCATTAGAATCCCAGAATTCCCTCAGGTTTTGCTTTCACCCTGCACAGCCTCTAATAGAGGGCAAAAAAAAGCAAAAGTCACTGGTGGTTGGCACTCCTGACGAGTCAGGATGGGGTTCAAGTCCCTACGGTGTCTTTGCTTTGTTGCTCTTCATATTAACCTAGATTCCACATCTGAAAAACCTTGACTTGTATAAATAAAAAAAATAAAAAAATCTTTAGCTATAACCCTGTCTTTACTATACAGTTGTGATAGCTGCTGCTACCCTTGCCTACTGTCCTTCCTTAATCAATTAGAAGCCCTCGTGGACAGGGGTTTGTCTTTTGTACAAGAATCACCACCCTAATGCATACAGCCCAAAAACCTAAAAATGATCCGCATTTCCATAACAATTTGAAACAAAATGGCGCAGTTGCATTCTGATATGGCTAAAATGACACCTATATTGTTTGTCTTGTGTGTTTAACTTGTTTTGCAAAGTGCATTTTTGCTACATCTAGGATACATGAAAACCTTTAGGTTCTTGGTGCACATGTGATAAAAACTGTAAGGGCCTTTCCACCAATGACATAATGACCTATGTTCAGAAGGGGAACTCCTCAGAACACCCTTACTTAATGCCTTCCTAATTCTCCATACTTTTTAGGGCATGAAGGTCTCTGCTACACTTTGTTCTGATTTTGAAAACTGTCTATTTAGATAGCGTGTTATAAAATTTCTTTCCACCACAGGTAATTATTTTTTTTTTTTTTGGGGGGGGGGGGGCAGTGTTTTTTTTTTTTACTGTTCTATTCCAGTCTGTATGTTCTTCCCATGTTTCAGATAAATAAGATCTGGAGAGAAACAAACATACTTCCACTGAGGCCAATCAGACAGGCACAATGTGTAGCACAAACCTTAAGTTGACAAATATAAGGTATTTCATCTAGTGTTCACCGATGGATATAGTTGTGTACACTGGAAGCTTTTGCCCAATGTAGATAGCGGGCATAGATCAATAACGTGGTCTGAACACTTCCTAGCATACATTTATATGTAGATCCATATATTTGGTTTTGTTTTACGAACTAATTTGCTTATTTAACTAGATGACGACTACGGTTTGACTATTTACGACTGTGCAGTGTTCATTAAGCTCTGCGAACCTTTTTAAAATGACTATGCAGAGTGCACATCTGCACTAAGACTAAATAATAACCTTTTATATAGCGCCAACATATTCTGCAGCACTTTACAATTTGAAGGGTATAAGTACAGGCAAAAAGACCTAGATTACACAATAAAAGCTACTTACAGATGAGACACAAGGTGTGAGGGCCCTGCTCACACTAGCTTACAAGGGTGAGAAGTGCGAAGTTCTTAATGGTCCAGCCATGTTGCATAAATATGGGGTGGTTTACATCAAAATTGGATGAACCTGCCACCCAGACAGTACATCTATATACAGATAATTGCCGAAGTGTAGGGAGTGACAGAAATGTGTGCGCTACAGTGTGGGGGGTTAGCAGTTGGGGGTTATGGTAGGCCAGACTGAGAAGATGTATTCTCAGGGTACTCTTAAAATTGTGAGGGTTACACATGTGCCTGATCGCCCGCGGTAGCCTGTTCCAGAGAACCTGTGCCGCACATGTGAAATCTTGGAGACGGACATTGGAGGTTCGGATGATTGAGGCATGTAATCTAAGATCGGCAGCAGAGCAGAGAGACCTGGTAAGGTAATATAGATGGAGAAGATGTAGGGGGTGCAGCGCTGTGGAGAGATTTATGGGTGAGAGTGATGAGTTGTATTTTGTTCTAAATGGGTAACCAGTGCAGTGGCTGACACAAGGTAGAAGCATCAGTATGGTGGCTGGAAAGAAAGATGAGCCTGCCTGCTGCATTAAGGACAGATTGGAGAGGGGAAAGTTTGTAGAGAGGGAGATCAATAAGTAGGGAGTTACAGTAGTCAAGACGAGAAAGGATAAGAGCAACAATGCTTTGGAGTTGTTTCCATCGTGAGAAAAGGACGGATTCTGGAGATGTTTTTGAGGTGCAGATGACAGGAGCGGGCAAGGGATTGGATATAGAGAGTGAAGGACAGATCATTGTCTAGTATAAGCTCAAGACAGCAGGTCTGCTGCCTATGAGTTACCACGGACTGAAACAAATAGTAGGGTGGGGTAAGTTAGTAGATGGTGGGATGGCTAGAAGTTCAGTTTTAGTGAGGTTTAAGATGGAGGAAGGATAGGATGTCAGACAGCGGACAGCAGTCACTGGTGTTTTGTAGCAGGGCAGGAGTGATGTCTCGGGAAGAGGTGTATAATTGCTTGTCATCAGCATAGGGATGCTACTGAAATCCAAATCTGCTGATGGTTTGCCCAATGGGGGCGGTGTAGGTTGAAAACAGGACAGGACCAAGAACTGATCCCTGTGGAACCCCAGGAGGAAAAGGAAAAGGAGAACCTGCAAATGAGACACTGAAGGAGCGGTCTTAGAAGTAGGATGAGAACCAAGAGAAAGCAGTGTCCTGGAGGCCAATGGCACGGAGCATGCTGAGGAGAAGATGGTGATCGTCAGGAAAAGCCCACACCCACTCAAGGGTTGATGGCCTGACTTGGGGTGTATTGTGACGTTGCGCTCCGATTAGGGTTATGCAAGGTCAGTCGGATACGGTCTCACCATTAACCCCTGTCCACATGGGCACAGGAAGACCCAGGGAGTGAGAGAGGACACCTCACTCGCCCACAACCCTGAATGTCTGGGAGAGATCTATTTGCCCGCACCAGTAAAACAGAACTCTGCCAGCCCAGTGGACTGCAACCAATTCCTCGTTAGTTATAAGACTCGTCCGTTACAGCGTTAAGGCCAAAAACCAGCCCAGGTAGTGATATATTAATGACCGAGAAAAGACCGAGATAAGGCAATGAAGACAACAGGCAGCAGCACTGCAATTACGGTAATCCATAGCTCTCATAGAGAACTATGGATTATCCCTAGTCTCCCCACGCGTACAATGCGATCATATTGTAAGCGCAGGGAGATAAGTAACATGTCAATTACTCACGGCGATTACGCGAGTAATGCATGTCTATGGCTTCCCCCCACCCCCACCCCCCTGTGCTTCTGGAGTACACGCAATTACATTGTGTGAACATAGCCTTAGGCTTCCAAGCTTCTCCCTTTTCCTCCAAATGTAATGATGGTCATTATGACCAAACCGTTCAATTTTAGTTTTGTCAGTCCACAGAACGTGTCTCCAAAAATGTAGGTCTTTGTTCCTGTGTGTATTTGCAAAAATTGATCTCACTTTTATATGTTTCTTTTGGAGTAACTGCTTCTTCCTGGCAGAGTGGCCATTTAACCCATGTTGATTCGGTACTTGTTTCACTGTGGATAATGACATAATCTTACCAGCTTCCGCCAGGTCTTTTACTTTTGTTCTTGGGTTTATATGCGTATGTCAGATCAAAGCATGCTCATTTCTGAGACACAGAACCCATCTCCCTACGGAGTGGTATGATATCCGGACATTCCCATCTTGTTTGTACTTGCGTTTAATTGTATGTACAGATGAACGAGGCACCTTCAGGTATCTGGAAATTGCACCCAAGGATGATCCAGACTTGTGCAACTCCATGATTCTCTTCATGATATCCTGGCTGATTTCTTTAGACTTTCCCATGATGTTACACACAGAAGCAGTGTGTTTCCAGTGTATGTTAAAATACATCCACAGGTGTGTCTCTAACTCAATTACCAATAAACCTATCAGAAGCTTCCAAAGACATGACATCATATGGGCGGTCCCAAATTGTTTAGAGGCATAGTAATCCTAGTGTATGTAAACTTTTGACTTTGCAAAAAGTAATAAAAATTGCTTAAAACATTCTCTCTGTCATTAAGACATTTGGCAAATATAAATAATTTTGATAATCCTAATTGACCTAAAATGGGTAAGGTTTATTCTGATTTCATGTCAGATAGTGAGAAAAACATACATAGGTGTCTCTTTAAATAGTGTATGTAAACTTCTAGTTTCAATTGCATGTATGCAAGTCCCACTAGTAGGTAGGTAGGAATATAGGTACCATTGATAGCCCCCTGAGTATGTAGAAAGGCCAGCTATAGGTAGTTTATTTAGTTCTCCATAGTAGATAGGTAGGTATAGTATGTAAGTAGGTACATGGGGGGCCATGTAGGTAGGTATACAGCCACTTTTGGTAGCTAGGAAGGTATTTAGGGTCCCCCAGTAGGAAGATAAACAGGTCGCTTCAATGGGTTGATAGGTATATAGGTCACCTAGAAGGTTGTTAGGTATATAGATGTTCCCCAGCAGGTTATGGGGCCTCACAATCTGTAGGTAGGTATACAGACAACCCCCAGCTAGTTTGGGGCCCTCCAGTTTGTAGGTATATAGATATCCCTCAGCAGGTTATAAGGTCCCCCAGTATATAGGTAGGTATATAGACGTCCCCCAGCAGGTTATAGGGCTCCCAGTAGGTATAGATGTCCCCCAGCAGATTATAGGGCTCCCCAGTCTGTAGGTAGGTATGTAGATGTCCCCGATCAGGTTATATGGCCCTCCAGTTTGTAGATAGGAATTTTGTCATCCCCCAGTAGGTTATGGGGCCACCAGTCTCTAGGTAGGTATATAGACATCCCCCAGCAGGTTATAGGGCCCACAGTCTGTAGGTATCTGTGTCCCTCAGAAGGTTATAAGGCCCCCCAGTCTCTAGGTAGATATATAGATGCCTCCCAGCATATTATAGACCCCCCATTCTGTAGGTATGTAATCATCCCCTAGTAGGTTGTAGGGTTCCCCAGTCTCTAGGTAAGTATATAGACATCACCCAGCAGGTTATAGGGCCCCCAAGTCTGTCAGTATAGATATCCCCCAACAAGTTAATAGGGCCCTCCAATCTCTAGGTATGAATATAAATGTCCCCCAGCAGGTTATAGTGCCACCAGTAGGTTGATATAGATGGCCCCCCAGTAGGTAGGTATAGATGTCCCCCCAGTATATAGGTAGTGTTACAATACTAGTGTATATTGCTGGAGTTCAATGGCAGGGACTAGGCCTAAAACACAGGGAGACACAGGAGACTTGATCCGGAAGCAGCAGGGATCCGAGGCAAGGAGTAGGAGACGGACGAGAGGTCAGCAGTTGTCCCGGGGTTTGCAGGGTGAACTTCGAGGAGAGAAACAGACTGGAAGGTAAGTTCCTAGGCAAGAGGACTCCAAGCAGAAGCTAGAACACAATAATCAAGCAGTGAGCAACAGGCATGAGTTTATATAGGAAACAGGAACAGTAAACAAGATGGCAATCAGCTGAGACACGATCCACCATCTTGACTGAGGGCAAACACAGCAAGTTCCAAGGTATAGCAGGAGATTCCTGACAGGTAGATATAGATGACCTTCATGAGGTAATATGGGCACCCCAGTATATAGGTAGATATAGATGTTCCCCAATACGTAATAGGGCCCCCCAGTATATAGGTAGCTATAAATGTTCCCCAGTAGGTAACAGGGCACCCAGTATATGGGTAGATAGGTAATTCCATGTAGGTGATAGGGCCCCACAGTATGTAGGTAGGTATATATATGTTCCCAAGTAGGTTATAGGTCTCCCACATTATATAGGTAGTAATATATGTCCCCCAGCAGATAATAGGGCCTCCCAGTATATAAGTAGATATAGATGTTCTCTGGTAGGTAATAGGGCCTCCCAGTATATAAGTAGATATAGATGTTCCCAAGGAAAAAGATTGATCCAGCGAGTCCAAATCTCCAGACTAAAACTTAATAACTTTTATTAATGCACATAAAACTTGCACCTCCACGGTGTGACATGGCACTCTATAGTTCAAAGCTGACGCGTTTTGGGCAATGCAACGCCCTTACTCATAGCATAAAACCAATACACAGAAATTGTTATATATATATATATAAATAAATATAAATATAATAATATAGTAATATATAATAATAAATATATATACTCACTGGCCACTTTATTAGGTACAACCATGCTAGTAACGGGTTGGACCCCCTTTGCCTTCAGAACTGCCTCAATTCTTCGTGGCATAGATTCCACAAGGTGTTGCAACGATGCTCAATTGGTACCAACGGGCCCAAAGAGTGCCAAGAAAATATTCCCCACACCATGACACCACCACCACCAGCCTGAACCGTTGATACAAGGCAGGATGGATCCATGCGTTCATGTTGTTGACGCCAAATTCTGACTCTAACCATCCGAATGTCGCAGCAGAAATCGAGACTCATCAGACCAGGCAACGTTTTTTCCAATCTTCTACTGTCCAATTTCGATGAGCTTGGGCAAATTGGAGCCTCAGTTTCCTGTTCTAGCTGAAAGGAGTGGCACCCGGTGTGGTCTTCTGCTGCTGTAGCCCATCTGCCTCAAAGTTCGCCGTACTGTGCGTTCAGAGATGCTCTTCTGCCTACCTTGGTTGTAACGGGTGGCTATTTGAGTCACTGTTGCCTTTCTATCAGCTCGAACCAGTCTGTCCATTCTCCTTTGACCTCTGGCATCAACAAGGCATTTCCGCCCACAGGACTGCCGCTCACTGGAGGTGTTTTTCTTTTTCGGACCATTCTCTGTAAACCCTAGAGATGGTTGTGCGTGAAAATCCCAGGAGATCAGCAGTTTCTGAAATACTCGGACCAGCCCTTCTGGCACCAACAACCATGCCACGTTCAAAGGCACTCAATTCACCTTTCTTCCCCATACTGATGCTCGGTTTGAACTGCAGGAGATTGTCTTGACAGGACATGCGCACTGCGCTCAACACGGTCAGTACTGGTAATGGCATGATAACCAGACATGCGCATCAAATTTAGTGCACTGAATGATGATACTAATATCAAAACAATACATGCTATATATGGGGGGACCGGAGTTAGGCATAGCTTAAAATCAACGCATAAGAAAGAATTTTATCCATAGCGATAATCCAATACTACAATTTGATATGCAAACACATAAGAACCATGATAATTAAGCAGTTCTTAAATAGACCGAATAGATGCACACGCAATGGATTAATAATGAAATATTAACTCGCGATTGAGCCCATTGGGAACAGAGGTATCCAAGGTGAGTATCCAAAAATCCTTACCTTCTTGTAGTGTTGCCTACATACTGCAATTTACATACAGTACACATGGCCAAATAAATTACGTGGTGTGAATTGCAGTTAATGTACTGTCGTATTTTGTGAACTTTGGTTCCCTGATTATCTGAAAAAGTTTTACCAGTATCGACAAAATTACACATCCTGCACGGACTTGAGCCACACCTGTAGAATCCCTTAAACTGTAGCCAAGACCTGCAGGATTTACTGGACAACACCATATTTGGGGAAATGACATTTCCCAAGGTGCACGGCTTCCTAGAGACCCCCTGACAACCTTCAGATAGAATTGTCTCTAATATTGGATCCTCCATTAGTATAGGTAAGTGCTTCAAAAATATCCTGCGTATCTGGGATTGCTGATGGCTTTGGTCAAGAACCAGCATACATTTTTTCTGCTTGTTCTTATAGTAATGAGATCGAGACTCTTTTCGGCTACGATTCAAAAGTGAGTCCCTATTTTTCCCATCAACAATATTAGATGCTCACGTCAACAATCCTTTAGGATAGCCTCTATGTCCTAACCTAGTACAGATCTGATTCTTTTCACTTTCAAAGCCGGACAATAAACTACAATTCCTTTTTGCCCTCCTCACTTCACCTACCGGAATAAATCTAAGAGTGTGTTTAGGGTGAGAGCTTCTGAAACGAAGAATGGTGTTGCCGGCCGTTATCTTGCGATAAGTTTTGAAATTAATAGTCTGACCTATATTCCCTGTCAGCGTCAGATCTAGAAATTGAATGACCTGCTCCCCTACATTATGGGTGAACTTCAAATTGAGTGGATTGCTGTTTAGATAGGAAAGAAATGCAGGTATGACAGATTCATTGCCCCCCCCCCCCCATACAAACAGGAGGTCATTAATGTACCTGCCATACCAGCAAATAGTCAGCAAAAGAATTAATGGGCCTATAAAGGTACATATGACCAAATTGGCCACGGATGGTGAGAATTTCGCCCCCATACATGAAAAAAGCTTTGAGATTATTAGTTCACACGTTTTGATCAAAAAATGCTTAAGCCACCCACGAACTTACGGTGATCTCAAGGCCGGGTGGTCCTACACTATCTTTACCTCTCAAGAGAGTCAAATTCAGGCCTCTCACTGGGTCAACCGACCTCCATTATCCAGAGAGAAAAATAAAAAAAAAATCACACCAACCCTGCAAGCATACTGCACTGATATAACAGTCTGTGAAAGTGGGCAGGGTGCAGAAAACCAAAATGGAGGCATCCCTTCCTTCCTATATAATTTAAAAGCAATATATGCCAAATACAACGTATAGCTCTGCACAAAAAAAATTTCTGAAAAAACACACTGTGAACCTGGGTGCCACCGGCAGGTTGCGGCAATATATATAATATATATATATATAATATATATATATATATAATATATATATATATATAATATATATATATAGTATATATATAACACACACACACACACCATTACAAGTGGTGTGCACCCCCATAGACACTCCGCGTATCTGCAATAGAGACTCCGCGTATACCTGATGAGGAATACTAGTATAAAGGGACTCTACGTCGCAACTGAGCCACAGCATACCTTCCTCCCAGATGCAATCTTTTAATCTATTTAGGACATCATGTGTGTCTTGTAAATAACTAGGAATTCTCACTACCAGCAGTTGTAGCAAACCGTCTAGCCATTGGGACAATCTTTCAAGAAGAGAACCAATACCCGAGACTATTGGTCGCATAGGTGGTTTATCCAAGTTTTTATGAATCTTGGGAAGAGCATACATAATTGGCATTTTGGGATGTTCAACTATTAAAAACTCTAGTTGTTCTTTTATTAAGAGCGCCAACTGAAAGACCCTCCCGCAGCAAAGAATACATCTCAATCTTAAAGGCTGTGGTGAGATCTTGTGTAAGTTTCAAATATGTGGTTTCATCCGACAACATGGTTTGTATACTATCAACATACGTGCTCTTGTCCATTACAACCACGGTACCTCCTTTGTCGGCAATTTTGATTACCAACTCAGGGTTAGTGTTCAATTCTTGTAATGCTACTTGTTCAATGTGGGATAAATTACCATATTTCCGACCAGGAGGCACCGAGGCAGACAGAGCTCTTAAATCCTTTTCTATCAATATCTGATTGATGAATCATGGATGTGGTGCGAGACTGTATGGGATAGAATTCGCTATTGGAAACCAAAAATGTAGGCAATTGACCAGACTGAACAGTGTGGCCAAAGGGAAAATCCTGTAGTTCCTCTAATGCTAAACTAGCCATTTGCTCCTTAAAGGCCAAGCCTTTATATCCATTAGACATAGATGTTCCCCAGTAGATAATAGGGCCCCCCCAGTTTATATGTAAATATAGATGTCCCCCTGCAGGTAATAGCCTGCTTGCGACCCACCGGAATACTCTACGGGGCAGGAAGCTGTTGAACTCTGCTCTGCAGTAGCTTTCAAGTGTGTGTGTGGCCAGAGGACACATATACAGTTAAAAAAGATCGCCGGCGCTGCGACAGCTCCTGCTGTTACATAAGGAATAGGTGCCTCATACCTGAGAAGTAACCACTAGTGCCTCATGTCTGGGAAGTAACACCTAGGGCGAAATGTGTGTTAACGGCAAATTTCTTGGGGGTCATAATTCGGGCGCGTGCTAAGGTGACATTTCTGGATCAGGTATACCACTTTGAAAGTGCTCTACCTGTTCCAGCTGTAATGCGCATGGAAATGCCGTAGCTAAGCTATAAATATGTAGCTTCGCTACGGTTCTAGCGTGCCCCGCCTCCCGCCCGCTCCCAAGATCGGGCACATTACAAAGCGCCACAGGCGTTCTGTAATGCGCCTGATATAGGCATATGGGCCATTTAAGCATGTATGAATGAGGTTGCATCTGATATCAGGCTGAAAAGATGCCAGATATCTGGCGCAGCCCCGTTCATACATGTAGTGTCTTGTACCTGAAAAGTAACACCTACCGCTGTACAGTGACCAAATAGTGATAGAAACCAGTTGTACACAGGCTCTGCACACGTAAGTGATTACAGTGCAATTACATAAAGTGACTCACAGGTGACGTCTCCTCTGATGAGTCCTCTTTTCTTTTTCCTCTCCATCTGGCCCAGACCAACATGATGACTTCTCCTGGCTACCACTTGCCTAACTTTTTCAGCACCTATATACCTACTGGGGGTGTTTATATACCTTCCTACTTAATGGGGGTTTAATCAGAAAGCTTGGCGATGCCTCGTCTCCACAGCAACCCGCTTTCATACCTGAGAAGTAACACCGAGTCCCTTATACCTGAGAAGTAACAACGAATGCCTCCAACCTGAGAAGTAACACCTCCGACCACTTGTATGAAAACTGTCTTGGTCTAAGACTTTTTGTTGCCCATAGGAACCAATCAAGACCCCCTTTCATTTCATACAGTGCTCTGAAAAAATGAAAGGGGAGTTCTGGTTGCTATGGGCAACAAAGAAAGTCTTAGACCAAGACACTTTTCATACATGTGGTCCCGAGTGCCTCATACCTGAGAAGTAACACCTAGTGCCCTGTACCTAAGAAGTAACAGTTGGTGCCTTGCATATATATGAAGTAATACCTAGTGCCTTATACCTGATCAGTAACAGCTTGTGCTTTATTCCTGAGAAGTAACACCCAGTGCCTTATACCTGAGAAGAAACACAGAGTGCCAAGTATCTGGGAAGCAACAGTTAGTGCCTCAAACCAGTGGCGAAACTAGAACTACTAAATAACCACTTACAATCAGGGACTCACAGGAGATGTCTTCTCTGATTACTCATTCTCTTCTTTGATAGGAGTTGTTCTTGTCCATCATGACAACTTCTCCCTGTAGAATTTACCACACAAGCATCTTATACTTCTCACTTTTCCAGCACTTCCCTACCAATTCCTACTTCCCGTCTATAGCGCCCCAAATAGTAGTAATACCCCCCAATGACTCTAACAGCATGAGTATCCCAAGATGGCTATGAGTCTCCAAGATTTAGTCTTGTCTTGTGTCTCAATATAGCAGGTAGGTACACCCCCAAAATAGATAGGCAGATAAGTAGATCCCCTTTTATGTAGGTATACTCCAATTGGGCAGGTAGGTATATAGGTTTCCGATAAAATAAGGGAGGTATAATAGGTCCCCTTTTTTTTAAGGGAAGGGAGCAACCTATC